>JANHFM010003889.1:29487-41207 GCA_032468115.1 Grayia smithii
GAAAGAGAAAGATGAGAGGGAGGGAGGGAGAGGGAGATAGAAAGGGAGTTACCAATTCCCCTAGAAAACACAGAGCTACAAAATCTGGATAGGTGTGGCTGAGGGGGTCATGTGATTGGATGGGAGTGAATGACATCGAGTTGGCTATGCCCACCAAGGTTTTGTGGCTCCCACTGTTTTGGGAAATGGGCTCAAGTGGCTCTTTGAGTGTTTAAGTTTGCCAACCCCTGGTTTAGATCATTGTTTGAGAACCATGACAAATACTAGATATATGGTTTTCAGTTGCTAGAATTCCTAAGCCAACATGGCTAAATATTCTGAGAGTTGAAGTTTGGAATTACTGGTTTAAATGATTTATAGAAGAATGCTCTTTTTCCAAGGAAGACAACTGAAATACTATTATAGTAAAAATATTACAATCAGATGTTCTTCCAAGAATACAATAGAAATTTTTTTTCAACAGAATACAATGAACCAAGAGGAAATTATGTGCATATTATGAGAAGCTACAAAAAGAAAGCTATACAACTACAGAATTCAAAATCCCTAATTCTGTTTGATATATTATATAAAATGGTTCACAAACTATACAGTTGATGCCTTTACTTCCTATTGTCTTGTATCTAATACTAACGTAGGTGAAAAGAGGATAAAAATTGCTTCCCCAGCAATGGAGTCGTTAAAACAAAGCTCTGATTATATTCTGCCTACAGATGATTTTTACAGCATCCCTATGATCATGTGATCGAAATTCAGATGCTTGGCAACTGGTTCATACTTAAGACCATTGCTGTGCCCCAAGGTCATGTGATCACCTTTTGTGACCTTCTCACAAGCAAAGTCAATAGAGAAGCCAGATTCTCTTAATAACTGTGTTACTAATTTAACAACTGCAGTGATTCACTTAACAAATGTCTCACTTAACAACAGAAATTTTGGGCTCAATTGTAGTTTCAAGTCAAGGACTACCTGTACTTCCTTTGTGACTAGCCAAACCATTAGAAAATGGAATTCAAGGCACTGACAAATGTGCCCAGTTGCCCAAATTACACTTATATCTGCCACTGCTTGCACTCTTCCACCCCCCACCCCCCGCCAAATATTTCCCCTAAAGCCCAGAATCCACTTTTCTTTTTTGGATCAACCTAGTGTTATTCTACTGGCTGCAATGGCCTGATATCATGGGCTGAGATAGAGTAACTGACTCAAAGTTACCCAGCTGGCTTTCTTGTGTAAAGCAGAACTAAAACTCACAGTTTTCAGGTTTCAATCTTGGTGCCTTAACCACTAAATCCAATTGGTTCTCAAATTTCTCATTCTCTGCTACCTGATACTTATACTCTTCCTGTTGGACAAGTGTTGCACTGTGTTCCTGAAAGTGTTCCTGTTTTTCAATCCATTCCTTTTTCATTGTCCCTTCAAATCATCAATAGTGTGTTTTCTTTATTCACTTCCTTCAAAGTAACAAAACACTTTGTCAATATTCAGCTGCAGAATAACTTGAGAAATTTAAGTACTTTTGAACATTTAACTTCATAGCAGTAAAAGAAAATTACTAAGTGGGAAGTTTGCAGTCAATCTTATGATTTCTGCAAAGTTCCTTAACTAGTTAACAGAAAAATCCAAAACTGTAATATAAAGTATGAAAACTTACCAGCAGTAAGGGCTCCTTATTTGGTTCTTAGTTAATAAGTTAATTTCACTGATCTGAGACAAACAGAACATTCCAATATTTATTGTGGAAATACTGCTTATATAAGTTTACAGAAGTATCCTAGCAATTATCAGTTGATAAACAGATGTCAAATGATTAATGACAGAATTATTATTTTAGTAATTTTGGTTTCTTTTAAATACATTGTATTTCCAATCCCTGACATTGGATTCACTTACCACTGTCAAAACATCATTTAATCAGACCCATTTGAAATACTATGTCCAGTTTTGGAGACCTCATTTAAATATATATAATTGATCAGATTGAGTCAATAACAAAAATGATGCAAGATCTGAAGGACCTGTGCATCCTGGAGGATTGAAACCTTTAACTATATTAAGCATCTGATAAAGTTTCATTATGCAGTATTTTCAATACTAAGCAGAAATCAAAATTTAGGGGCATTACATCAAGCTGATGAGGGAATTTCGAAAGTAATGTTAGATGGTATTATTTCACAGAAAGAATAATGGAAGCTTGGAACCAACTTCCAATGGAAGTAGTGGATCAATCAATTTCAGTCAAACTAACTGAGTTTAAACAAGCTTCTGATAAATTAAAAAAAATTAAAACTGAAAGGGCAGACTTGATGGACCACTATGACTTTTTCAACCATAAGTTTTCTATGTTTCTATATCATGAATCAAAGTTTGAGGACTTGGCAACAGTCATGCATTATGACAGTTACAAGGTCCNNNNAGTCAATGGAAGAATCAGGATTTACTGACTAACTATATGATTGTGGTCATAAGTAAAGGACCACAATTAAGTCTTCTGCTTTTTATTCTAAAGGAGAAGCTTACAAATAAGTCCTCCTTTCATTAGCTAGAGCAGTGTTTCTCAACCTTGGCCGGTGAAAGATGTGTGGACTTCAGTCCACATATCTTCCACCGGCCAAGGTTGAAAAACACTGGGCTAGAGTCTATCTAACTGATTCCAGAAATAACCTAACAAGATATTTTTGAAGTATATTTCTGTGATGTTTAGACAGATATTCAGAACATATTCATTCTGATTTATTTCATATCAGAAAATTTGTATAGAATTTATTTGTATATAAAATCTATCAGGTCAAACAAGAACTACATTTATTTGGGAGGCTGCAAAACTATTTCAGCCATACTGATGGGGCTAAAACTGATAATTACAAATTTTGGAAACCAAGTGTAGTATTGTTGAGGCAGATACACGTGATGTTTTTCAGACTATCAGAAGAATCGTGTTGTATTTTTAAAACGTAATATAGATTTTTTTTTAAAAAAATGGTTATTTTAAAAAACCATTAAAAAACGTATACATCATATGGTGTTTCAGGATTTTCCACAACAGAACGTTTTCATGATATGTTATTGCAAATTCGCATTCATAAGTAACGCATGTGCCATAAATCTTTTCTCTGATAGATGCCTTTAGAATTCACTTATCTTAAGCAATTTTGCTTGCAGGGCAAATATCATGATAATATTTGTTATTATTTCCACAGAAAGCCACAGTAGGCTTTCAGTTCTGTCTGCTTTGCCCAAAGTTGCTTATACAATATGTTCAGAGGTCAGAAGAGTGGTTGATGGCTCAGAACAGAAGTGCTATTTATATCTAGGTCTGTGATTTCTGGGAAACATTTCTGAAAACTATCATCCTCCTCATCTGGTCATAATCCCACAGGGCCTGGATCTTTACGTTTTCAATGCACATCAAGGTTTTGGCAATGAAGAACTTGAAAGGAGTGTGGTTATGTAACAAGACTGCTCATTTAGGGCTTTTCTTCAAGAAGGCTTAACCCTCACGTTACTGAATCCTGAAATGACAACTTATTATGGCCAAGCTCGGGTTCGCCAAGAAACTATTTTAAAAAAGGATTTTGGAGAATAAACCAAAGCTCAATGTTTCAAATGCCAAAGTTAACCCACAAGAGTGGCCCGTTGCCACATTTTCATGAACGGGTAACTGCTGTTCTGCCAACCAATGCTACCATCCAGTTTCTGATCTCTAAAGCTGAATTATATAGCAATATAACAAATGAAAATTATAATATGCATTTT
This sequence comes from Grayia smithii, assembly GCA_032468115.1. Lineage (NCBI taxonomy): Eukaryota > Metazoa > Chordata > Lepidosauria > Squamata > Grayiidae > Grayia > Grayia smithii. The sequence continues at coordinate 33,244 of JANHFM010003889.1, forward strand.
AATTGACTGACATTGAAGAAGCTAGAGTTTTCAAAGGCTGCCTTATGGTGTAATAGTACAGACTTTTGGAAGACTTATTTGAAGAAGAGAAATGAAAATCAGTTTATGACTATGAAAAAGTTGGAGAAGCCTGACAAACTACTCTGGTGCCTTTTAGTCTCTGGGGACATACAGATTGGATCATCCAGACCTTGAAACAATTATGATGACAGATTAACAATTTTAGAATCTTTAAATTAATAATGAAATCATAGCATTGTTTGGAACAAGATTTTGAACAATCTCAAAATACTACTGCAATCTGTATTCATGTCTATAAAAATCTTTTGGATTTTTTCCTCATATTTGGACATCCAAAATCACTAATGCTTGAAGTAGCATGCTAGATGAATGAGGAGGTAATATTTTAAACTATTTTAAAATCATTGGCCAGTCTTATTCAAATACCAAACTAAATTAGTCCTGGATTATTATATTCTTTGCCTACCTGGCTATCTCAACTTCTGTCATATAGTGCTAATCATTGCTTAATGTTGCAAACATTTCCCTTCAGTTCTAGACTAGATTTTAACTAGGCTGTTTCCAACTGAGTAGTACATTTGAGCTGTTTTTGCTTAAAGATTATCAGACTACACCCCAAAGAAAATTTATTTCAGTTACTACCTGTAAAGTAATTACTTTTCAATATAATGTACTATAGAAATATTCTCTAGCTTATAACAAAAGAAAATATTCTATGTGGAATGGATTGAAGCAAGTTGACATTCTCCATTACACTGATTATCATGGAAATGTTGGTTAAACTTAAGCCTACAGATATCTCCCTAATTTAGATATACTTTTGAAAATGAAAATAATATTAGTGACAACCATCAGCTGCATAAATTATACAGCAATAAAATTAACATATATTTAAAGGAATATATTGAACTAAAACAGAATAATGATCCATGAATTGAAAGTAGGAATAGGAAAAATTGGCAAAGAAAAAGAGAGAGGAAAACAGTGGTAGAAGCACAAGCAGGTAGAGTATCTTGCCAAGTAAAAATAATTACATCACAGAGAATTTTCACAAGAAACAAATAGCTGATTGATGACAACAGTGCAGGATAAATTGAAGAGGATGAAAGGGAAAGTGGGAAGATAAGAGATGAAAGGAAAAATAGAAAAAAATTATTATGAAGAGCAAAGAGATTACTTACGTAGCCCAGTGCTTTTTCAAGGACAGCCTTTGTTATAATTGCTTTTGCAAACTAAGCACACTATGATAAGGTGGATAATACACATGGTAATGACTATCAAAACTAAGATGCTCTGAGCAAGCGCCACTGAAGTAGATTACTGAGCCCCAGATGTCTGATTGTAATTGTTGTGTGGGGCTGCAATAATTCATCATTCTCGTCATTATTATTATTTCTACTGAAAGTATTTTCTGTTAAATTACAGATAGCAGGATCCACTGGTCCTCGTTGAAGCTCTGCCTCTATAGGCACATATGTGACATTGCACTGCACATGGAAAAAAACTCTGCATTGCATTGTTACATTGCAATGCCACAACCCTGCTTTATCACTCTCCTTGCCTCTTGGACACTGCTGAAGTAAAAGTAAAGGTTTCCCTATCCAGTTGGGTACAACTCTAGGATGTGGTTCTCATTTCTGTTTCTTGGCTTAGGGAGGCAGCATTGTTGAAAAACATTTTCTATGGTCAGGTATGGCTATATGCCAAAGGCACATAGAATGCTTCTAACTTCCCACTAAAATGGTACCTATTAATGTGCTCCATTTGTATACTTTAGAACTGTTAGGTGGGCAGGAGCCAGGGCAAAGAATAGGAGCTCAGTCTGTGGATTGGCATTCAGGTGACAAACCCAGACTATCAGTTTACCAACTGACAAGCTCAGCATCTTTAACTTCTGAACTATTCCATCATCCCCCCTCCCCCCAGACACTGCTACCCAGAGATAAAAAAACAAAACAAAACAGGGAGTAATACTATAATTAGTTAGCATTACATAAACTTTATATTTACTTTAGTAACTGAGATCTGTTTCAAAATTTTGCAGATAAGGAACTGGTAATATTGAATTGTGTGTGTTTAGCTTATTCTAATTTATAATGTTCTATAATATCTGTAAGCATGGATTCCTTTTCATATACTACTACTTTTGATTATAAGGCCAACTGTAAACTATATCATTTATACTACTTGGCTTCTGTAACTCATTGGTATCTTTTTAATTATACTATACCTTGATTTACTTACTAGGATGTAGATGTTATCAGGAAGGAGACATGCTTTAAGGTACATTTGCTATCTAGAGCTATCTGGAAACTTTTTATATGGCCAAATAGCTTGGCCTCTTGACCTATTAGCTTGGGAATGATTGCTTTTGGGGATTTTGGAAAAATTTGAAAGGTGGATACTTCTATTAAAGTTTGAGAAAGCAAGGATGATATGAGGACAGGAACACAGATCAATAGTTTTGCAGACTTCTCAGCTACTCAAAGATTTTGCATGTTAATGATGGCTCTGGAGAATTGAAGCAATCCTTATTATGGTAAAACTGGAAGGAACTAATTACTTTGTTGCTGTTACTTTTGCAGATCAATGTTGACTTTCAGAATTGTTAAGTATTGATTAATTAATTAAATGTGATTAAAGCGTTAACAACTAAACCTCTTTGATGTATGAACATCCTGACACTTGTTACTGCCTCATAGCGAAGGCCTATACATTACCATCAAATTAAATCTAATATTTATTATGGTCATAGACCAGCATAAGGATGATAGGGTACGGTCATTTAAGAAGAATAAAGGATGCATCAAAAGTAATAATAAAAAACAAAAAATATGAAAAGATGGAAGACATAAAGTAAAAGTATATTTTAAAAGCAAGAATCTAAAAGAAGAGATAGGAGTATTATCATAGATGGGTGCAGTGAGAAAAAAAGATTTGCATGTGAAATATTATATCAAATTGCAGAACATTCTAATATGGTAAACTAGCTATTCATTAAATCTAGCTTGTAGCACAGGTCATTATCCAACAAATTTTGGGTATAGATGCACAGAAGCTGGCAACATTGTTTGTTGAAGTATGGTTGATGTCTAAAAGAATATGCATTACTACAGATTCCCAAGATAAATGTTGTTTTTAACAGAAAATATTTCAGTGATCAATCTTTTTAATCCTAACAAAAAGAGACTATTTTCACAAGACAATTTTAAACAAGAAAAGAATGCTTAGAAGCAAGGGGAGCTTAAGTATAAGAGAGTTTCTTTTACCAACAAAAAAGTATGCCAAAAATGCAGTTGAGAACTGATCTTTAAGATAAAATCTTAGAAGTAGTATGACTAGTATATTTGCAAGATAAATGTAACACTATGTTTTACATAATCCTAGTAATTAAATTTTATTACAGTCATTTAATTATATTCTGCAGCATATATCAATAAATATTGCAAACAACAGTATAAAATTAGGTATCATAATCTTTCCTAAGCATTCAGATCATTACTTTGCTTAACCAATGTATTCATTCTTCCATACATAGAGACATTAAGTCAGCTCTCCGCATTGATTGTTACTTGAAGCAGCCACAGAAAATTTTACATTTTACCATGTAATTCTAGAATCTCAGTGCAAGTAAATAGCCAGCAACAACAAAAAAAATTCATCTACCCAACCAGGGATTTTGCAAATTATAGGATATATCAAAGTAATATGAAAATCCCTCTAAAAGAAGCAATATTGCTGGATCCAAGTTAGCTTTTTGATTATACCCTGTCCACAAGGGCAATCTCTTTCATAATAGGGGATATTTTGTCTTTGGGAACTGCTGAAAGAAGGATATTAAAAAATGCCAAAATAAACATTGTATAATATTTCATTATAAAGAAATATTTCTACTTCCTATTCCACTGGGTCCCACCCGCTGCTTCCCACCCACCCCTCCTCCTTTCATCCCACTTCGCTTCACTTACCTTTTCTGACTATAACTTTTGGGAATGAGAACTAGACTATCTGCCACATGACCTTCCTATATGAAGGCCATGGGATGCCATGAAGTGGGCACTATTTTGGAAGGAGCTGCAGTTAATCTTTAATCCCACAATTCTCTCATCTTGTTTTATGTGTTATTCATTATTTCAAGAATTAAAATAAACAGGAAATAAGACAACAGGAATTCCTGTGTTGTCCATTTTCGTATCTCCCAGGGTTTTATTCGACCTCCATTCTTTTCTGGTGAAATATAAATCAATCTTACCCATTTAATATAATTGTGTCCAAAATTCATATCTTTCAAATCTTTTTAACAGGATGGTCCAGTTCTTCTTTTGTTTATTTTTTATTTTGTTTCTCCAAGTATTCCAAAAATGTCAACTTATTTCTTATACCATCTTTTAACTGTCTTTCAGGTGAAAAAACACATTGGTCCTCATGAATAAATTTTGCAAAATTGCTTTCAACCTCTTAGCCAAAATCATGATAAACAATTTTTAGTCATTATTCAATAATGATGTCAGCCAATAGTTTCTGGTTAAAGTTAAATCTTGTTCCTCATGTTCAAAACATTTATAGTACGATGGACAGGCATCATTCCTATTTTAGTCTTTTTTATAGCTTTTAAAGCTTTCCTTAATGTTATGGGTCCATTTACACTATTTCCCTGTAATCTTCAGCAAATTTTGTTTTTTTTAAAATATTCATCTATTTTCTTCAGGAAAATTTGTTGTCCTTTATATAAATTGGAATAATATTAATAATACAAATTCAAGTTTTGAGGGTTGGGTGTGGTTTTTTTGCAAAACATATGATATTAGTTTTATTATAATTCAGCCATAAATGTTCTTCCTTATAGAAGAATGCTAGGTACAAAAAACCTGCTTCATCTCTATAGTGTTTAATAGGCATCATTTGCATCTAACCACACCATGATTATACAAATGGAATAAAGGCATATGTACAATTTTATTTTGATCATATTCAACCATTGATTTAATGCAGAAATGAAAGAGTAGCAAAATAATAACAAATCCTTGTATTATCTTTCTTCTGATACGTTTACTAGAAACTTGAAAAATTGATCAACCACATGATTTTTTTTAAAGAAAAGTGATAATATTAAACTTAAAGAACTTTATTTGCATTTATTTATTAGGAATTATACTATTACTAGAGTAGCATTTGAAATCACCATCACCATACATTTCATTTTAGTGTGCCAAAGAACATGCAATTTTGATAGAGAACAGGGAGTTTTGCTCAGTCCCTATCCAATAATTCATACTGGAGAAAGAAAGGATACAAACAACTTTTTACATCAAGTTGTCACTTCAACTAATCCTTATAAACTATGTATAATATTAAAATAGTTCATTTATTTCATCTGTAACAAGATAACATGAATATCTTTCATATATATATATATATATATATATATATATATATATATATATATATGTATATGTATATATATAAAACCCACTCTCTCCTCTTTGTCTAATTTCTTAGTTGTAGAAATTCAGTGTTACAATTGCAAGAAAACACAGAGCCAGGTTTGAAATGCTGTTACCACAGGTTACCACATCAAAATGCTTTTAACGAATCCTATCTCTTTCCTAACTTGAAATGCTGAGAGGTATATATTGATGTCCAAGTGCATCATGTGACTTTCTCATAGTGCCAATCCTTTGAAAACTTTGAGTTTGAAGAGTATTAATATATTATTTATGCATATCATGTTGCATGTCCAATATATCCAGCTAAAATTATGAATAGTGCATTTAAATATACAGAAATATGTATTTGGCGGAATATGATAAAGGTTTTAGTTCTGCTGCAACCAGTTTCAGGATTTGTTTTCATTCTAATCCAGTAAGAAGATGAAGAGAACCAGAGAGGTACACCAATGTTTAACAGAGCTGCCCCTGTTACTAAGCAACTATCCTTTGTATCCCATAAGACAGATATCAGGGCATCTGAGGCTTTCTCTCTCACACTTCCATGAATGAAAAAGGTTAGACACAATTGCCTTGGCAGTCTTCATGAAACCAGTATACACTCTTCTGTTCTGCACAAACAGCATTTATCTGTAGCCTGCTCCCTGCAACATCATGCCTTGAAAGGTGTTTTAAAATAACTGAACAAATATTGTTGCCAAGCAAACTACATGGATATGTTCATAAAGTTACTGGGATTTGAGCCAAAGTCAAAACTGGACTCTTAATAAAAGACATTATTATGATACAATAAGAGAACTTTAAAAAACAGCCTGTTTTGAATAGATTTTACGATGCTTATCACAAATTACAGAGACATATAGGTGAACTTTATGTCTTAATGAAACTAGGAGAAATAGTCTTGCTACTGGATTTTTCTCCTAAGATTATCTCATTAAAGTAAGGATTCTAATAAGATGTTTTATGTCTAATCCTGTATTTGGAGCAGAGTAACTGCAGTATTGCATAATGATGTACTGTACCTTATATAATAGGATTTTATAATTTAAGTGATATAATACAAATGCCAAAGGATTACTAGAAAATTGACCTCACCCTCAGAGTTTTGTGTTGGTGCTATTGACCTATTTAAAATATTCCAGCAATGCCATAAAATATGTCTGTCTCCAGAGCACATAAGCAAGCAAATATATTGCAGAGTGTCACCATTGCTTGTGAGTTAGTTTTTTAGCAGTATGCCTTGTACACTCAAAAGAAAAATCAAATATAAGGCAAATGTTACAAGCTAAATTTTTCTTTTTTAAAATATCCATTTAACACAACTAAGGACTGAATTATGTAATTTCATAATTTCATTCTTCATCAATTTAAGGAAGAAAATGTGCAAATAAGATGTTAAAAATTAATCAAATGGTGGATATCAAACAGCCTTACCTAATGCAATGTACTGTGCAATCCTAAGCAAATCTTTTCCAGAAAAAAAAAATCACTGAATTCAATTATGCTGGTAGTCCAAGACAAATGAATATAGGATTTCTGCCATATTGTTCAGGTAAAGCAGTGTTTTTCAACCTTGGCAATTTCAAGATGTGTGGACTTAAATTCCCATATTTGTCCAGTCAGTATGCTGGAGCAAGACTACGAGGAGGTGAAGTCCATGTTAAGATGCTAAGATTAAGAAATACAGAGCCAAATGTTCTGCAATAACAGAAGCTTTTTTAAAAGAACGTTGCTCTGAATCTAACATCTACTAGCTATTGGCCCATGAGAGCATGAAACATTATCCCTGACGAGGTTCAAACCTTTCTATTAGCCTACCTAAAAGTAGCTCACAGCTGTCTTATCAGCTGTAAAATGGATTTATTTAGCAGCAGAGTGTTGTGGATATTTCAGCAATGAGATCTGTAGAAATTGTTGAAAACAAAAAGAACAAAAAAGACTGTGATCCCTGAGCTAAAGAAATAATTTCAACCACAGACTTTCAGGGTCCACAAAATTCTACAAATAGATTTACATAGATTAGAATAACATGAAACATTCTCTTCTGTGACTTTTTAAAAATAAATATAGACCAATAAGATTTGGATAAATTGCTCTAATATTTAAAGGTTTAATATTTTAAATTTAATATAATATAAATTTAATATTTATATTATTCAGATGACAATTTTATATACTTTCATGTATTAATACTGCTTCTAAACTATTAATCTAGTTGACAAACCTGCCAACATAATAATAATTTAGCCAAACTATAAAACAATAAATTTATAATTAATAAATAATTAATAAATTAATAAATTATGTTATATGCATTCTAATTTTCTAGTGGAATGTCTTGGTTTGTTTCCAAAAGGAAGTGAGAGAAGACAAGAAGATTTAGCAGAGAGATTCTTGAGAAACCCTAGGAATGATGAGTTTAATTGAACTACAAAGTGATAAAATGTCTTAATAAGCTTTAAAGCATAGGTCTTCAAACTTGGCAGCTTTAAGACT
>JANHFM010003889.1:51793-66319 GCA_032468115.1 Grayia smithii
CACTAATTGCTGGCATCTGGAACTAACTGAACAGTTAGTTCAGAGCACTAATTAGGTGAGCCACCAAGGAACTCTTGTGGCTGCACCCAACCTATTTTCTTTTAATAAAGAAAAAAGAGAGAATCACAATATTGATTCGGTATCCTGTAAATATAATGTCTGTTTTTTGCTTCCAGATCAGGTCAATTAACTCCCTTTGCTAATAATACTGTTAATTACTATTGCTTTTCTTAGCTGTAAAAGCAATTTTTAACTCAGATGTGAACTTTTTCTGATTCTTCAGGCCTTTATGGTAGCCCCATGGAGTTTTTGCAGCTGCCTCTTAAATCCAGTGACAGCTGAAAATTAAGAGCCCTTCTAGACATAGGATCTTCTCTTTCATGAAGAATGCAACAAAGCCAAGCTGAACTTCAGTCTTCAAGTCTAGCATCCTATTTACTGACTGCACATGTGTCTTGTCTAAATTTAATTTCGACTAATCACTTTAAAATATTACATGGCTTCCATAGTGTATTTTTGAATGTGTTTACTAATTTCATAGAAAGAATGATATTAGTCCATTGAATGTAATTCTACTATTGTATGCATCCAACTATGATTAATTTCTTATCAAATTATCAGAATTACCGCATTTCACTGTTCCAACAATTTTGTCCTTTTTCTACAGAGATACTTTGTATAATTTCTTCAGTTTCAGTAACTTAATATGTGCAAGTTCCTACATTAAAAACTTCATTTCATGACCTCTTGCAAACATTTTTTTATCATTTAAGACAGGGAGAGGGTAATAATCAAGGAAAGAGATTCTTCATAGACAATAGTCTAGTTGTAGAATGGTCTTTACAACATATACATAATTGTTGAAGTGATAAAATTTTAAGATCTGAATTATTTTGTGTTATGTGCTTTTATGCTGCTTTCTAAAATTTGAATTTTTAAATTTTAATTAATTTTAACTGTTTTTATATTATTTTGATGTAAATTGACTTGAAAACTTTTGTTGAATAAAAGTAGCAATTAATCTAGATTTCAGGTAATGATGTCTAACATTTTTCCAAGACTGCGAACATGGAGACCATATATGTCTCAGCTGTAGATTATGAGGTTTAATTAAAACTTAAAGGCAATGCTGTTTGTTTTGGTAATAGCCAGATCTGATACCTTTGCTTTTGTGTATGAACCAGCCATCATAACAGCATAGTTTTGTTCTGCGTATTAACTTAATCTATAGGATATCTTAAAAATAATTTTGGAGATGCAAACAGTATAATATATATCATTTTATATCCATGTTTCACTCTTGTCAACTATTTATTTATTGAATTTATACTTATCTCAATCGGGCAGTTCACAATACCCAAAAAAAATAAATAAATCACTAACTCTAATATTTTTTCTGCAGACTGTGGATTAAATGTTCACAAGCAATGCTCAAAGTATGTTCCCAATGACTGCCAACCAGACCTTAAGAGAATCAAGCGGGTCTATTGCTGTGATCTCACTACGCTAGTCAAAGCCCACAACGCACAGAGACCCATGGTGGTGGACATATGCATACGGGAAATTGAATCAAGAGGTATAGTTTTTTATGTTTTGATTAAACAGAATTTTAATTTCTCAATTACTGAAATTCTGACACCATTCCATATTTTGATAAATCATTATCAGATACAATCAAATCTGAATAATATTCAAAAATGGTTAAAATAATATATCAAGATTATTTGTATTTTGTTTTCTTTTTTAATAAACTTTTGTAAATGAAAAATTAAGAATCCATATTTTAAATTTCAATAACTCATCTGATAGATGAGTAAGTTGAGGTTAGATTCAAGTTTAAAGATAGATCTATGGATGATTTGCAATACAAATCATCGTGTTCCTATTTATAATGCTCCAACTGCAATAATTAGACCTTTAAAAAGCTTTTCCTTTTTAAAATCTGACCTTTCCATATAGAACTGACAAAGGGGAAAACTAGAAGGTTATTTTAATGTAAAATAATTTTTAAAATTGATTTTGGCGTTAATCAGAAAGTCTAAACTGATGAACGTTGGTTAAGAAGCATTGTTTGTTTTTAGTTCTTAAAGCAGACTTCCTTGATCTCATGCTCTCCATGTGGGTTGAAATTGTAGCACCCAAACTTTTAGTTGGCATTTTGACTGGGAATTCCAAGTGCGCCATAGTGCGTTTGGAGGGAGCCAAGTTGGGAAAGGCTACTTGAAATTATTGATGTGAATCTGGCTTGTGCAACTGGTTCTAGCTGGGAGACATCACAGCTTTAATTAGATGTACAGATTTCGAAAAACTTGAAATATTTTTATTCCATCTTAGAAAATCTAAAAACATTTTTGCTATTTTTTCATTTGCTAATGTAAGTTATTTAATTATTTAAATAATTTTGCATACTTAAATTTTTTCTTTCCAATAATTTATTCTGAAAACTTCTATTAAATTTAAAATCATTGAAAGATAATTGAAAATCAAAAGAATTAACATACCTTAATGTTAAGGCTATAATTAAGAGTGTTTAGACTAGAATAATGTGTGTGTGTGTGTGTGTGTGTGTATCTCCACATATATATATCTTATCACTTAAAATATCTTTTCTTATAAGTCAAACCAAGAACAGAAATCTGAATCATTACAAATATGTTAATAATTCCGTAAATCTTTCACTTTGCAGATAAGTCTGTGGTTTTTGTTTTTATTTAATTCAAAATGAGCATGGAAAACTACTTTAGATTGGGATGACATTTTATAAGGATGGTTAATTTACCTCTGTGGTGGAGTAATTCCTCAGAAGTAATTAGTAGTTATTTTGTAATTTTCCCTCTGAAGTAGGCATTGTATGAGACTGTCCTTGAGGATGATGTAGAGGCTTTATCTCAAGCAAAATACGGCAGCTAAGTTGCTATCAAAAACAACTTGTAAACAATTATTATAAGTGCTGCTTTTAAAAAACCTATACTGACTGCCAATGTCCGTGTGGTCCAGAATGAGTATGCTAATGGTTTGTCTCCTAAGAGATTTCAAGTTTAAGGGATTCTATTAAAGAAAGATGAACAAAAAACTTCTTTTCATGAATATAATTGTTTTTAGACTCAAGCAATCAATTTTGAAGAACCATTCTTATTAAGTTTAAAACGTAGTCCAATCACTGTCATGCAACAAGATCTACAGTGACTATACCCATTTTACATGCAACAATTCTACACTAGTCTCTGGTCTGTCCATTAGAAAGGATTGCAGAGCTAAGAAAAGCTCTGCTTAGTGCAATTTCTAAACAAAGAAGGCAACAATGGTCAATAAACTATGTCTAACCTAGCAAATGATAATTCTGTAGTTTATTAAATGAAAATTTTAAAATTAAATTAAAGCCACACTCTCCACTTGAAATGAAATCTCTATAAAAAGATATTTGCAAATTAACCTGAGAAAATATGGAAGAAAAAATACATAGAATGAAAACATATCTGTAGACAGCAATTGATAGAATTTTGATTTGCAGGTTTGAAGTCAGAAGGCATTTACAGAGTTTCAGGGTTCACTGAACACATTGAAGATGTCAAAATTGCCTTTGATCGAGGTAACAATATATTTTAGCTTTGGAATGATATTTACTATTTTATTGCACTCGCTCATAAGTTTGAGAGTTTTTTCTACCAAAGATGTCAATTTTACTTCTCATGAAGGTTGTATATTTCATGATTCTTTTATTTTCTACTTACATTTATTTATTTATTTACTTATTTATTTATTTATTTATTTATTTATTTATTTTAATTTAATTTATATGCCGCCCAACTCCCGAAGGACTCCAGGCAGCTCACAATAATGACATAATATTATGTAAAAAATTAAAATCAAGTTAAAACAATAAAATAACAAAAACACTCATATCCCATTTGGGTCCGGATCTCGCTAGATCACAATAGCGAGATCAACAGTCCCATGCCTGCCGGAAAAGCCAAGTTTTAACTCCTTTGCGGAAGGCCAGTAGGGTGGAGGCAGTCCGGATCTCGGGAGGTAGTAGGTTCCAGAGAGCCGGAGCAGCCACAGAGAAGGCCCTTTCCTGTGGGCCTGCCAGCTGACATTGTTTAGCTGACGAAACCCGGAGGAGACCAACCCTGTGGGATCTTACCGATGGCAGGGAGATGCAGGATAGGAGATGATTTTGGAGATAGCCTGGTCCTGAGCCATGTAGGGCTTTATAGGTAATAACCAACACGTTGAATTGCACCCAGAGACCGATAGGAAGCCAATGCAGCTTACGGAGAATTCGTGAAACGTGGGTGTATCTAGGGACACCCACAATGGCTCGCACGGCTGAGTTCTGGACCAACTGAAGAGTGCTCTTCAAAGGTAGCCCCATGTAGAGCGCATTGCAATAGTCCAATTGTGAGGTGACAAGGGCATGAGTGACTGTGAGGAGGGCCTCCTGGTCCAGGTAGGGTCGCAATTGGTGCATTAGATGAACCTGTGCAAAAGTTCCCCTAGCCACAGCTGACAGATGTTGCTCCAGTTTTAGCTGTGGATCTAAGAGGACACCCAAATTGTGAACCCATTCTGAGGGTTTAACATAACCAATTTAACATGGTCCCTGGGGGGCAGTACGCACAGCCACTCAGTCTTGTCTACGTTAAGTCTGAGCCTGTTGACTCCCATCCAGACCCTCACAGCTTCCAGGCTCCAGCACATCACATCCACTGCTTCACTGAAAGGACATGGGGCAGAGATATACAGCTGAGTGTCATCTGCATATTGCTGATATCCTATCCCATGTTGTTGGATGATCTCACCCAGCGGTTTCATGTAGATATTAAATAGGAGGGGAGAGAGGACCGAGCCCTGAGGCACCCCCTAGATGAGGGGCCGAGGGGTCGACCTCTGTTCTCCTACCAACACTGACTGCGACCAACCAGAGAGATAGGAGGTGAACCACCATAACATGGTGCCCCCCACTCCCAACTCTCTTAGCTGTCGCAGAAGGATACCATGGTCGATGGTATCGAAAGCCGCCAAGAGGTCAAGTAGCACCAAGATAAGAGGAATACTCCTATCCTGGGCTCGCCGGAGATCATCTAACAGTGTGACCAAAGCAGTCTCCGTGCTGTAGCCAGGCCTGAAACTCGTTTGAAAAGGGTCCAGATAATCCATCTCATCATTTACCACAGGCATCAAAATAAATCCTACTTAGAGATTGCACAGTATCCCAAAATACACAGCAGAACTCATTATTTCACAATAATGAAATAATAATGGTATTGTAAATAAAAATTCTGTTCTACATTGTGAAGCTTTCTGGAGTTGCATCATGAATTACCAGAGGAAACTAAATTGCATTTTTACAGTAGTAGATATTCCACCAGAATCCTCTTTTGTGCTTACAGCCTTGCTGTAAAAAGAATGAATCTTTTTACATTCTACCACACATGAATTCCTTCTTCCTAGAAGTGCTGTATCCTGTACCATTTCTGCACTTTCTATAAAACAAGGTTAAATTATATAATGTTCTGATTTTAAAAAATCAAGACTTTTGATTTAGTGCTATTGATTCCTGTAACATCTTAGTAAGAATGCAAGAATGATTGTTTATTCTTCTACTGAATGAAAATGAATGTTATACAGCAACAGTTGCTCACTGTGATGAATTGTTGTTCAATTCTGTTTCTGCAAGCATATAAAACCCTTATTGTGTAGCTTGTTCATAGTAGCCTCATTGTGGTTACTAATTTCTGAGCTTTTGTTTGTTTCTTTGTCCTGCTTCACATTAAATATTTCATATGTAATATTGTCCTACTACTAAGCGAGAACTGCACAATTATACTTCCTACCTATTTGATTGTATGGATATCTTTATTCATCTTTGACTTGTGAATATTTCAGCAACACAATTTATCCTAGAGATTAGAATGAGCAGAAATCACCTGGTTTATACCATGCACGGCATGTCTTTTTTGGTTGACTGAAAATGGCATAGTGCAATGATTTATAACAAGTCGTACATGTACCACAGATAGGACTTACAAACAAACAGTCTGAGTACTTCACTAAAAACGTAAGCCTTTCAAATACTGTATATAGTAAATATAATAATAGAATGCCTATTCATAGTTAATGTCTTTCTTCAAAAGACAAAAGGCCTTTTGATTTTGGTAATGCTGGAACCTACATTCTTTTTTTAAAATGATGAATGGGACTTTAAAAAAAATGGGGAATCAATGCCATAGTTAACATGAGCTAAACTTAATACAGCAATTGTTCAAGATACAGGAGAATGTCCATTTTTAATTTATTTATATCCTAGCTTTTCCTGTGGTTCGCATGGCGCATCCGGATTGCTTGCCTTCCCTCTGCCTCTGCTTCATGGCTAAGACAGAACTAGACCTCATAGTCTCCTGGCTTCTATACTTAACCACTAGACCAATGAATGCAACAAATTGGACAATAATTACCCATTACACATCATGAATTGAATTTGTACACTGCACGCACATTCAGAAATGTGTATATACTGCATTCATTCCTTGTTTCCTAGTTTACACTTACACTACTCCATACACTTTAATTCTACCCTCGATTTAAAGAAAAAACAAAATCATTCATAACAAGAAGATGGGTTTTCCATTCATTACAAAAAGAGGAAAGCAGCAGAGAAATACAGTATGCATGTTGCTCTAACTAATTTTTGAGCTATTCCCTTTGCTGAATCCTGATCAATGTTTCAAAATTGCAGCTTTCATAATGCCATTGACTTTTTTTAAAAAACACATAGGCACTATTATTTTTCACATCCAGTTTCTCTTAATATTATATATGTGTAAAGATAAAATAACCCCCATTTTCAGAGTAAGCAATTGTTTTTACATAAGTAAAAAGTTGCATATTTATAATTCATGAAAGGAAATTTTAGACACAGAAGTGTCATATCCTTGTTTTCTATTTTTTAAAAAAAGAAACCAAAGAATATTATTTAGAAATGTTATGAATTCTCATTAGAAACACAGCAAATTTGAACATTTTTATTAGACTTAATTTCTTTAATTGCTATAATGAAAGATGGACATTTCTGCTTTTTAAGCTTTCTTCTTTTATATCACCTATTTTGCTTGAAGCAAAATACTGGCAGAAAAATATGCACTAACTTCTTTTAAAACTCTTCTGCAATATGATTTGCTTTTACAACCTATCAATGTCACTTCTATTTAATAAGTTAGTGGTTTTGATTTGTAATGAAGGCTTGGATAATAGACCATTTTTGTTTACCATCTCTTCAATAATGTAGAGGCAGCTGCAATGTTTTAAAAAAATATATTTTCATTTTTGTAGCAGTTTAACACTCATTGTACTATGGAGTAATAGAATTGTCAAACAACATTTTATAATTCTAATTCTATTATGTCACAAAAATGAGATAAATAGGAGGAGACTACTATAGCAAAATAAATATTGTGATGATAAGAGTACCAGTGAGTAGGATGCTAATGTGTAAATTCATTCTGCTACAGCAGATAATGTTTTAGAGAACTGCTTCCCAATTTCAATACACTGAATTGGAAATAATAGGATTTAATTCAGCTCAGTTTTGTTCCAAATGAATCTGCTAATATGATAAAGTTATAGCTTGTCTTTTCCTGATGACTATTATTTCTGTTGAGAAAGAAATGTGGATGTATTCCTTCAAGTTTACTGCCAAGAGTTAATCTGCAAATCAGTAAACCAATAAAAATACAAAAGACCCTTACAGACACCTAAGCAAAGTGGGAAAGATACAAAAGAAATGATACTTTCTGCAGATTTAATTTTTATTTTATCAGAAGCTAGCCTGATATCTGTCTCAAAACTTCCAGTTGTACAAAGTATCACAATATTACCTAATGCTAGGCAGCTAAAATCTGAATCATTTTAGTTTAGAAACAAAGTTTATGTTTATCTACAGATTTACAATAAATGATTACTTACCAATTTTAAAGCTATAATAGGTTTTAAACCAGTGTACTAAAAGTATAATTTCTTCCCATGTGGCCTTATATGTCTACTGAAATTGACATAGGAAAGTCCTATCATCCTATTTCTGCACTATCCTATTTCCATGAGAACAATATAAACCTAGCTAGAGGCTGAACAGTCTTTTCTCATCTATTTTTAATTTGTGCTGTTTTAAACATATTGTTCAGTTTATTATAATCAAAACATTAACAACCTTGGGCATTTAAAAAAAACTAGATTGCTGAAATCATAAAGAACAGATTCTCTGTTGTACTCAGAATAATAATATGTATTAGATAAGCAACAGTGCTATGATCTATATGGGAGTTGTGTAAGAACATATTTTCCTACAGTTGTACCAACAATAATATTGTGTATATTTCAGACAATATAAGGAAAACAGAGACAATAAACTAAGATGTAGGTAGAGTTTTTAATGATAGTCCAAAGCCATTTCAGATTCAGTTTGATAATTTCCCCCATTACTTCAAAAAGCTGTACTTTTGTTTTCCAATAATTTAACACCTTGCTGGGCTGCATGTATGGCGGGGTGAAATCCAGCAGGTTCTGACAGGTTCTGGAGAACCAGTAGCAGAAATTTTGAGTAGTTCGGAGAAGCGGTAGTGGAAATTTCTGGCTGGCCCCAGAATAGGGTGGGAATGAAGATTTTGCAATATCCTTTCCCCTTGGATTGGGGAGGGAATGGAGATTTTGCAGTATCCTTCCCTGCCACACCCACAAAGCCACACCCACAAAGCCACATCACGCCCACAAAGCCACACCCACAGAACTGGTAGTAAAAAAAATTGGATTTCACCACTGATGTATGGATCTATCCAGGGATGGGCAGAACCTCCAACTGCCAGCACTACCATTCGCCGGAGCCAAATAGAACTAGCTGAATTTCACCACTGGACCTATCTATTAGTGTTTGAAAGGCTATGACAAGAAATAGTTAACTTTGCCCCCAGAAAAAATAATCTTAAAATCCATACTCATTCTTTTTCCAGATGGTGACAAGGCAGATGTGTCTGCTAATATATATCCTGACATAAATATTATTGCTGGCGCACTAAAGCTGTATTTCAGAGATTTACCAATTCCTGTTATCACTTATGATACTTACTCTAAGTTCATAGAGGCAGCAAGTAAGTATTAAGACAGATTTCTTTTATTACATTCTATAGTATTATAGTTCTAAAATTCTTATAATATAAAATTCCAAGTTAGATTCTTATTTAATGCTGACATTTATCCCTAATGAAATTTACTGTGTCCCACAGAAATCTGCAATGCTGATGAAAGACTAGAAGCTGTCCATGAAGTGTTAATGTTACTTCCTGCTGCACATTATGAGACTCTTAGATATCTGATGATCCATCTAAAAAAGTAAGTGTGTATGTGTTGTGTGTAAAGGTAGTCCTCAACTTATGATCACAATTGAGCCCAAAATTTCTGTTGTTATGTGAAACATTTGTTAAGCGAGTTTTGCCCCATGACTTTTCTTGCCACAGTTATTAAGTGAATCACTGCAGTTGATAAGTTAATAACTCATTGTTAAATAATCCTGATTTTCCCATTGAGAAGGTTCCAAAAGATGATCATGTGACCTTGGGACACAGCAACAGTCATAAATATGAACCCATTGCCAAGCATATGAATTTGGATCATGTGATAATGGGGATGCTTCAAAGGTTGTAAAAAACAGTCATAAGTCACATTTTTCAGTGCCATTGTAATTTTGAACAGTCACTAAGAAACAAACCGTTGTAAGTTAGGGACTACCTGTGTGTGTGTGTGTGTGTGTGTGTGTGTGTGTGTGTGTGTGTGTAAAGAGAGGGGAAGACAGAGAGAAAAGGAGGGAGACTTTATGTATGTATGTATGTATGTATGTATGTATGTATGTATATATGTATGTATGTATGTAGAGAAAGGGTGGGAGACAGATGGAAGCAATTAACATATGCATAAATATTTAGTTACATATTCTTTATCTTAGATATGGTATGGAATGGTAAGGAACTGAGAGTAAGATTTAAACTTCATGGAACTTACTGTTAGAGAGTACTCTGAGGATAGAAAAATAAGCATGTTTATTTGTGTAGGAGAATGGAGTTTAAAAAGGGAATCTGCTTAGACTCTCTATATAGCCACAAATGGACTAAGCCCAACTTCTGTTGAATTCTGTTGCTTCTTGTCTAATGTCAAAATAATGCTGTTCATTGAGTAGATTCCTGTGCATAGGCATGAATAGTAATAAATCAGTTTATTTGGAAAATCATGTGTGGTTCTGGTCATTTTGCACCTGACAATTTGTTTGTTATACTCCTTGATGGAATAACTAAAACAACTAAACAGAATAATAAATTAAAATAGGAAGCTTATACACTGCTTGGAGTGGTACACTTAGATTATGTCACTGGATGTATTAGAAGTTAAGAGATGAAAAGATCAAGATCATGTTGGATCTTGTAATATAATGAAGTAAATAAGTATAAGGAACTGTGAAAGAGCAAAATAATTTTGGCAGTGAGTTGTAGAAGCATATATATTAAAATAGTATTTTAAAAAGCAATTCTAAGAAATATATATATTGTCTTCCCATTATAGGATTACCATGAATGAAAAGGAAAATTTTATGAATGCGGAAAATCTGGGAATAGTGTTTGGACCTACTTTAATGAGGCCCCCAGAAGACAGCACTCTTGCTACACTCAATGATATGCGGTACCAGAAGCTAATTGTGCAGATACTAATAGAAAATGAAGATGTTTTGTTTTAGACAAACACAGCTCTAAATTTATAACCATCTGCAATGAAAATTAAATTCAAATAAATCCTCATAAAAAGAATTGTGAGCAATGTTTCATTTTATGTGTCTTGTAAATGTACACTAAAATATTTAGTAAAAGCTATGTTTCACCAAGTTAGGAAAACAAAAGGTTTTTTTAAAAAAAGAAAAGAAAAAGAAAGACACTTCCCTTTCATCTTTTACCTTCCAATTGTTTACAATTTGTCCCTGTGTAGAAAGGTTGCAGATTTCTTCAGTTAACTTATTAAAAGAAAAGAAACTTTGTATATTTGTTTAGATCACTGAAGCAAAAAAAAGTACTATTCAGCTGAATTCCAAATCTTATTCTGGCTTAATTTCTACTAAAATTAACTCTCTCAGCCGCGCAACCTGTAAAAGTTCCTGTGTAGCAAATGTATTTTAGTTCTCTCTTTTTTAGAAGCTTTGAACATAATTACATACAAATTACATACAATTAGATCATGTCTACATACATGCATTTCTATGTAGAAATATATGTAGAAACAGGGCGATTAATGCAGTGCGATTCTTGTTCACATAATATTACTTTCAAGATATGAATTGATAACTTTAGTCATTGTAACATTGCAGAAGATAATGGCAAGATTGCAACAAATGGTTATCATTCAAAATTTTGAATCAGAAGGCAATAAATACCAAAATGTCTTAGTTTGTCCAAGAGATTAGCATCAGGATGTTCATTAGTGTTACTTCAATATGGATATAAATTTTCCATGTATGACATAATTATATATGTCTGAGTAAAATAAAACATGTATTTATAAATACATTTTATACTTACGTTAGCTTAGGAGTGTCTTTTTATTAAGCAAAAATATAATTCAATGCGGTGCATTGATTATTTTTTGTATATTTTTCTTAAGCATTATTGTTATATTGAAAACATTTACCACTGTTGCAGTATTATCCTGACATATTTCTTTAATTGCAAATAGTTTTTAAAATATTTTACTTCAAATCCATCTGAACATTTACTGTAGAGAGGGGGCAAATGGAGTAATTTTTGTTTTAATTTTACCTCCCAAAAGTGGTATGTTGTAAAAAAAAATTAAATATTATTGGCAATACTATCAACTACCATACTTGAGCTGAGGTGGCGCAGTGATTAGAGTGCAGTACTGCACGCTACTTCACTGACTGCTAACTGCAGTTCAGCAGATCGAATCTTACCGGCTCAAGGTTGACTCAGCCTTCCATCCTTCCAGGGTGGGTACAATGAGGACCAAGATTGTTGGGGGCAATATGCTAACTCTGTAAACCACTTAGAGAGAGCTGTAAAGCACTATGAAGCAGTATATAAGTGCTATTGCTATTGGTACTTAACATTGGTTTTCTGAAATACAGTATAGTTATTTTAAAATAAGTAATGCCAGATTCTTGCGTATTTCTGAAGTTAGTAAAAAGTTTGCACATTTAGATTTTTGTTATTTTTAAATGCCAATGAGTTTAATATTTATAAAAGTAAACCTGTTTAAATTAAGTCTTTTCTCTTCATTGTATTTTGGCAAATGTGTTAATAATGGAGAGAGAGTGAATGAAAGAGAAATGGTACATTTTCAAATTTCACGAAAGTTTTATTCTGTCTTTTTAAAGGCTGATCTGTCAATATAATAAATTCATTCTAATAATATACATATTTCTCATCATGAGATTTTTGTACACATATTTCAAACACAGGTAGATAGTATAGTGTAAATCAGAATTTTCTCTATGAAAAGCTGTTAAACTGTACTCTTGATTTGTATGAATTACAGATTTTGAAAGCCAATTATGCTGTTTTCTGAATTGTTTCAGGGAGCATAGGTTTCTATACAAATAAGTGTGTAATTTTGATAATGAAATAAAACTAAAGACCAAATGGGGCAGGGAAACAATGTATATTAATTATCCTTTACTTAAATCAACAAGGGCTAGATAGATAGAAACAGGCTGTGGGCCAGATGACAGCATGGTATAATTTTGCTGGTATAATAGTCCTAGAAATTCTCTTAAGTTACATAAATTTAAATGTTGTAGGCTATATACTAAATACTGTTATAAAATGGTATGGAACTGGTTTTATTTTGTGAAGTGAAATATGCTTTGTAATTTATGATAGTGTAAATGGAAAAAAAAAATAAACCTGTTAAGTCCATTTGTTATTTTCACTGTAAAACAAAAACATACTTTCTCTATGTCTTTTTGAAATTTCATAGTTTATATGCAAGAGTTAATCGGTGTGACACTCATTCACGCCTTTATCATCTTGGATATTACTATAATGCACTCTTCTTGGTATTGCTTTTGAAGATTATTCAGAAGCTGAATTTACCGCAAAATGCAACAAGTGGTAGCAGTTGAAGGCTGCTGCATCTCAGTATATTGATGCTGCAAGAAGGATACAACTTCAAATATTACTTTTAACCAATAAAGCTCTTATGGCTCGGTTCTTATTGTAGGAGCATCTCCTCCTCCAGGTTGAAACTCCCCTTCCTATATATGTAATGTAACAAGGTATATGAAACTAGGAAGCTCCAGTTGTGAAGTCAGAGTTCTTCGTTGGCTGTTCCAACAGCATGGAACAGCTTGATCCCTGGATGAGATCGTGACCTAGTGGTAAAGATGCTCACCTCCCAGATGGAACGTGACTCTTAGGTCACAAAGAGAAAATATTTGCTGCAAACTCCACATAGGCATCAGGAAGGGCATCCAGCCAGTAAGTTAAGATACTTCTATTCCAGTGTGTTTGGGATGCAGGTGATTCATCCCAATATACAGTACTTATCTCAAATGATCTAAGTGCCAGAGCTCACTGCAAAAACATTGCCAAAAAGGCATTAAGAGTTGTTAACCTAATCTTGCAAAGCTTTTTCTCTGGTAATATTGTACTGTAAACTAGGGCATACAAAATCTTTGTTAGATTGTCGAATTGTCGAATACAGCTCAACTGCCTTGAACCTGCACTGTATATCAGACATTAATACAATTGAGCGAGTCAAGAGATATTTCATGAGAAGAGTACTCTACTCTTCTGCTCACAATAGAATACCTCAGTTGTTCCCAAAGTGGGTGGTACCACCCCCTAGGGGGGTGGGATGACTTAGGGAGGCGATAAGAGGCAAGGGGGGCAGCAGGGGGGCATTAAGAGGCAAAGGGGGCAGCAGACGAGTGCTGGAGGTGGGCCCCTCACAGGGCGGTGGTCTGCGGAGAAATCTTCATATTTTTGCATTTTTTATATTGCACTCATCCTCAAGCTATGGCCCCTGGGCTGGATATGGCCCCTGAGAGTGATTAATTCAGCCTGCGCACGGGAAAATAAGGCTGTACCACCCACATCATCCCGCCCACACTCTTAAGCCGAGTGCAAACCTCAGCTTGACTGGAGCAGTGTGAGCCACACGAATTGGAACTGGAAGGTAAGACTAAGAGCTAGCCATGCTCAGCCGAATGGCTGCCTGAGGAGGGGGAGATTCAGCTGCCTTTCGGGCCTACATCTCTCCTGCAAGGCCTCTGGGTGGGAGGCCCAAGAAGAAGCACCTGCTCAGGCACCCAGCTTGGAAACCTCTTTTGTGTTCCTTCTCTCAATAAGCTTGGTCAATCTGAGTGAAGGAAAACAAAGACTGGCTTGCTGACATTGGTGGGAAAGTTGGTCCCATGACTGTAGTAGTCACAGGACTGGCCCATTGATCATCCCGAAGCAGCTCCTCCACCAGGGTGCACCG
>JANHFM010003890.1:50028-62453 GCA_032468115.1 Grayia smithii
CCGGTCCCACTGGAAGTTGGCAAAGGGGCCATTTCTGGCCTTTGGAGGCCCTCCAGGGGGGAAGGCCATTTTCGCCCTCCCCAGGTTCCTAGAACTGCTCTGGAGCCTGGGGAAAGAGAAAACATGTGCCATAGGTTCGCCATCATGGCACTAGGCAATTTAGGCTTGAACAAACAAACAAAACAAACAAGCTTCAGGTCTAAAGAGAGATCTTGGCATTTGTACAGCCCTCAAATACTAAAATATTAATGCCATTTCAAAAGACATACTCTATCTTATTACAGAATACAAATAAAATTTGTTTCAACAGGGTAATATTATCTTTTCACAGAAGCCATATATTGATTTAACTTGGGGAAAAATCTTTAGAAAGACTTGCACATGATGCTGAACTACCTGGTGTTCCTAAGTACCATTCACAATGTCACGCATAATAATATTTCAGTATTCTATGCCAAAAATTCAAATAAAGCATCTGACTATTATGTCATATATTCAAAAATAAGTAACATATTTTTCCCAACTTGGCATGGGCTGAGATTATGTAATTTGTAATTTGGAGGATGCCAGTTTGGAAAGTCTAGTTAATGAATGACTATGCATTCTGCATACAAATATTTTCTCAGAATTTTACCCCACTGCAAAGGTTCTCTAGGTGTCGCACCCTTCACCGAACATAAGTGCTGCCAAGGATCACATAGAGAATGACTTTAAAAAGCCAATACAGGAAGTCCTTTATGATGTTCAAATTAACAATGGCCTACAAAAATGTCAGTTACAATCTAAATTCAAATTTATGACAATCATCCTGCCCCTGCAGTCACATGATTGTACTTGGGCACTTAGCAATAGGCTCACATTTTCAATTAGCTGCAGTGTCACATGATCATCTGTGGAACGATCAACCCGACCTTGTGGAACGATCTACCCACTGAGCTTCGGACCGCCCCAGACCTTCACTCCTTCCGCCGCGACCTGAAGACCTGGCTTTTCTAACTTATTTTAAAAGTTTTCAATTTTGAATTTTAAATTACTTGCCCCTTTTAATTGTATTGTCTTTGTGGTTGGTCTGTTTATGTCCGTCAATGTTTTTTATATTTCTGTTATGTATGTTTCATTGTAAGCCACCCTGAGTCCTTCGGGAGAAGGGTGGCATAGAAATCAAATCAAATCAAATCAAATCAATGTTATTCAATTTGGTATGGGTTAAACTGGAATCACACTTATAACTGAGTGACAACTTATGATCGCATGACTTGACTTATGACCATAATAAGAATAGTCATAAAATTGGTCAGGTCATGTGATGACTCAACCTATAACAATTTAAAATGGAAATTGTGGTCCCAATTATGGTCATAAGTCAAGGACTACCTGTAACATGAAATGTAATAGGAAACTGCTCCCAACATTTTATTATGTATTCCTTCTTACAGTTTTACCTATATTTATAAAAAAATTGTCCAACTTATAAAAAATGTAAGTTATTGTCATACATAGTTTTGCCATATATGCTAACAGTAAGAAAATATTGCTTTAAAAGCTTTGGCAAAATAAATAAAAGTCCTAATATTGTAACTTTGGGGTTGAGGAAAATGACAAAACTATTATCAATTACTGTAACAAATATGAGAGGGAGCTATTTCTTTAACTGCTGAGCCACTGCATTTGGTTCCAAAGCAAATACCTGAAAATCTTCTTAATCTAGAAGCTTGCTTCAATTAAAGCATTATTTAAATAGAATAGTTTCCCAAGCATGAGCATTTCAATCAAAATTTAGGAATTAGCCTTTCTGTTAGGCAGGATATTCAGATGGACTGAGAAACTTCTATTCATGGAAGGATCCAATTGAATATGTTTAACAACACTTATAATAAAGGAGTAAATCCCACACAACACTATGGGATATTAGATAAATACTTTCAGCAAGGGTAGGCAACATGCTGGATATTTTGTATTTCAATTTCCAACAATATAGTCAAGGTAAGAGACTATGGAAGTCCCAGCCCCAAATAGCAAGAGGGTACCACACAGATGCACTGATTTATACAAGCTAACCTAAAATGCTTTGAGAATAAATTGCTGAGTGAGGTTGAAACAATTTACCTGTAAACTAAAAATGAAATAACCGCTAAAACTTTGTTCTGCAATAACATCTTCCATGGTGCGCAAGGTAGTTCCCAGGTAGGAGTTTAAAAGTTGTGTTGGAAGTAATCCAATGGAAGAAGCCATCAGGTAATTTGGTAGTGAAAGATCTGTGATCTAAACAAAAGGAATACATATAAATTATTCATTAGACAAGAAAGTCTGATCAGTTTTTTTTCACTCCTGCTGAAATGACAGTAATTTAACAACCCCACATTTCAAGAAAGATAAAAGGGGGGGGGGAAGCATCTGACTATGCCTAAACACAATTTGTCCATCTTACGTTTATTCAGAAAGATAAAGAACAGTTTGCTATATAGTAGTTTCAAGCTGGAGCATATCATGGATCACAAAGCAGAAAAAGATACTTTTAGAAAGATTTTTCATTCATATAAAGGCCTTTTGTACATGCCAACCCAGAAAGAAGCATTATGGCAACCTACTCAGAATGGAATTTTTTTAGCTGTAGCTCTACAGAATTCTTTCCCCTACTCCGATATATTTTAGGGGGGAAATATAAAGCTTATATTTACATCTGTATTTTGATCTGCTGTTTCTTCTTTAATGCTGATGCCATTCTATCGTATTGTTTTGCAACATTTTGACTGGGATTATTTGTTAAAAGATTGTACCATTTTATGACACTTCATACATTTTATTTTTTGCATGTGATTATTAAATTGAAATAGAAACTGCTATGGCTGCTTTTGCTGGAGCAAATGCTTACGCATGCAAGGTATTCAAGAAGATATTTGTGAAATGAGCATGAGTTTGATGATACTGTGCCATTCTTCCCATAAGCTAGTTTGCCTGCGTTAGAAAGGGTACAGCATCCATTCTCACCCTACATCTCTCTTAACTGCTACTGCTGAAAATCAAGGATATGATCTTGTCTTAATCTAGGAAACTAATTTAAATCCTACAGTAGGCCTAAAGTTATATTTTTGATTCCTTAAAACCTCAGTTTTCCTTAAAACACAGGAAAATTTAATGAAATAGGTTCACACCATATTTATCAGTAGCTGTAGCAAATGAAAATAACTCCATTACAATACTGTATATCTGTTGAATGAACTGGATGAGACACTGTTTTGCATCTCCTAAATTATAGCACCTGTGTTAATTTTGCACTTCTTGGTGCAGTCAATAGTCCGTAATAATCACATCTTGCTGGTGGCTTATTTTGATTCAAACACTGGATATTCCTGCAGTTGCATTATTTTAAATAATAAATATAGTTCTTGATTTACAACAGTTTTTCAGTGGTCACAATGGCACTGAACAAATGGTGATTATGATTGATCCTGAAAGTACAGGCCATTCCAGGACCTCTGCATCATATGAGTGCCATCTGGGCACTTGGCAACCTATTCACACTTATGACCACTGAAGCAACCTGCTTCAGTGGCATGATTGCCATTTGCACCTTTCCTGCCAGCTTCCCCAGAAAGTCAATGGGAAAATTAGCAAAGAAGGTCACAGATGTCTAGGGAATGTCCCATCTACCTAATTCTGCAAGTGCAGACTAATTCTGCTGACTACTGACTGCCAGCAATTCAGCAGTTCTGAGTCTCACCAGTTCAAGGTTGATTCAGCCTTCCATCCTTCTGAGATCAGTAAAAGATTGTTGGAGGCAATAGGCTGACTTTATAAACTACTTAGAGAGGACTGTAAAGGACTGTGAAGTGGCATATACGTCTAAGTGCTATTGCTACTGGCTCACCCTCCCCTAGCTCCTCTGCACTTGCACTGCACCACTTGCTGGCCCATGCTGACCCTTACTGTACCTCTCTTGAACATTTGTGCACCCCCTTATACTCTCCCCAACCCTTACCATGCCTTCCTCACACCCTCATGCATCCCTTGCATCCTCATTGAGCCCTGCACCCTTACTCATCCTTGCACCCTCCCAAAGTCTTGTTGCACCTCCCTCACATCTTTGCACATCACTGTGGACCCTCCCTGAGCCTCATCAATCCTCCCTTGCACCCTTACACATTGTTCCTGAGCTTCACCAGCCACTTACTTGCCTGCCATCCTGCCTGTAAAGCTACCTGGAACTTGCAGTTTCTTGCCAGCTTCCTCACTGACTTGGTTGTGGGAAACTAGCAGGAAGTTGTCTTGTCTAGCAGGGATTCAGTTAATGATTGTAAATGGAAAGGCAAGGATTCCCGTCACTAAGTGATTTGTTTGCAAATTACGACCACAACTCTTAGCAACAGATTTTCCAGTCCTAGTTACTATCCTAACTCAAGAACTACCTGTAGGTTTCAACTCAGAAATAATACAACAACAGCTTAAGCTTGAAATTTTAACGCTCATATTTAGTAACTGGTTATGAGTTCACTGAATGCAGGAGTACCAATCTGAGTAGATGTGCAAAGGTTTTATCTTTTTTTTGAAGATTGCTGTATTTGGCCAGTTTTTGATGTGGGCTTGTCTACTACTGCCTTTTTACTTAGAGGTTGGAATATCTGCTTTTGATAGACCCAAAATATATAATTCTATCAGGCCAAATGGTCTTGTGAGCTTTGTTTTTCTATCTTTCTATCTTTCAAACTAAGAAAAATAAGTGATAACAAGTTTTGCAATTCATAGTTTCATATGTAACAAAGTAATAACATGCTTAAAAACAATTCATTTCATAAATGTAATCAGCCTAAGTTATACTTTTACATTTAATTAGTTATACTTTTACATTTAATAAATGTAAATAATAAAGCTCTTCTGAAGATCACACAAACCAGCTGTCTAACTGCTCCTTTACCACTTCAGGGAATAATATTGTTAAATATATGAAAACATGAAAATTCCTTAGGACTATCTTAATTCTATACTGTTTGAAGTTTATAATTCTTTTAAAATATTTTTTCAAATGTCCTTTAATGTGGTACGTATACCTATGATTTGAAGCTGGTAAGAATTCTGCTTTTTTCTATGCAATATGGTTTTATAAAAGATTTTCAAGCCTAACATATCCCCTTGATATGTTAGATATGTGCTCAGAAAAACTGGAGTTGGCAGTGGAGGTTTTGATGGATGTGGAAAAATCCTTGATATGCCAGTTTAAAATCTGGCACAATATTCCTTGATACGCAATATTTTAATCCCTAAGCAAGGTAATTACAACTGGAATTATTTACTCACACATCGAGATATCCTGAGGAAGTTGAATAAAAGATGTCCTTGGCTTGGGTTAAGAGAGACTGACTGTCCCAAGGCCAGCCAGCTGGCTTGGTGGGAAAATTTTTCAATTACCTGAGAATAATTATGGCAATATCCCTTTTTTTAGTTTGATTTTTGTCAATTTTTAAATTTTAGTTTACTATTAAAAGATGTTTAAAACCCTAAAGATTCCAAAGGTGCTTTTTCAAGAGGCAACTGGACTGAAAGCACCTTTGGGACAACCATGTTCTGCATGACTGAGGAGCTCCATAGACAAAATCTTATAGGGCTTATAGGAAAAGATTATTGTAAATTAGTATTACTGAAGGATATATTTAAGTCAATATTCCAATTTAGGAATATTTAGAGAGAGCACCAAATAAAGTGTTTCCTGGAAGAAAGATAGGTGACAATGTATTTGAGCAAGCCATTATTTCAAAGAACAGATCAGTGAGACCAGGATATCAAGACTTAGATGAGTTCTGGGATAGGAGGTTTGAGTTTGAGATCTCCACTGTACATAATTGTTTAATTGAAAACTGAATTAAATTTGTTTAATTTAATTTGTTTAAATCTGAATTATTGCAAGGGGATTTGGGATTGTCTAAAAATTAATATCAGTGGGGCATTTAATTAAAACAACTTTTTATTGAAAACTTTTTGTTCCAGATGCATTTCAAAACCCTGAATACCATCACTGAAATGTGTTTTCAGTTATTTTAAAGTACTTTGGAATAAAGTATTGGAAGATCCTATATTCATAAATCAACAAATAAGAGTCTTAAAGAACATTAAGTATGTTACTTATAACTTCAGGATGAGACTCATTCAACTTTTTTTCAATTATATTGGATACTTCAAAGAATGCATTAAAAGAATTTTTGTCTACTTTGAACTGGTTACGCAAAATGACAGAGGGTACATTTACGCTTAGATGTATATTCTATTATTGTTCTAATTTTGGTTGAGTGTCTTTAAGCTGTTAATGGGGCTTTGAGAAGAGACGTTTAAGGCATGAATATGATTTGAATCACATATCAACATTTTGAAACATATTAGTATTGAGAGAACTACAGATTTACCAGGCTACAACATAGTACAAAAAAGATTATTCCTTTGCAATAGAAATTCATTATATGTATGAAATGCCACCCTCAATTACAATCTTGGACTGATGACTTACATTCACTCTCTGTTAATGAACTGGCCTTTTACTGATATAATGGAAAGATTGATCACTATTATTCCATCTGCTCAAGATTTAATACTTCCTTTATATGTTTTTTTAAAAATTGTACAACTTCCTTTTTCTTTCACTTTATTTTTCTTTTTTATATCTTTTTTTCTCTATTTGTGAACACTAAGCCAAAAAAAGAAATGAAAACACATTTTGCATATTAATTGCACTACAGTCATGACAACAGGGATAGCCTTCCATATGCTCTTACAGTTTGCCAAATAAAACCTTTTTAGATGTCTTCTGGTAACAAACAACCCAGGTTTCCAATCAATCATAACACGTAAACTACTTCAAGGACTAAACACAGGCACTAAATATATAATCATCCTTTGCCTTGAATGCAGGAAAATACAGAGGTGTTATGTTACAGGCCAAAACCAACTATTTGTTTTAGAAAAATAAAAAATGTACCAAATTAACCTTCATAAGATACAGAACCAGCACAAAATTAGCTTTCAGATTTTAAGCATAATTTCTTGTAAGTAGGGGAGAAATAAGTGGATTCTTATGTGAAAACAACTACATCAGAATTGTTTTGGAAGCTCCTTTGTGATGGATCAAGTTCTGTCAAATTTAAAAGCAATATACTGTCTTCTAAACACTGAAATAATCAGTAGGATAATAGTCTACCAATATCTAAATTGTATTGCCCTCATTGGTTAGGAAAGGTATGCTAACAGAGTTCTAAAAATGTTAAAAACCACAGCTTTCTGATAATCAGAAGCAGAGAATTGATAGCAAGAAAGCATAATTTAACTCGTTTTCTGCCTGTGTTACCTTCTGAATAGCACAGCTTTATTTTTTTTCTAGATGCAAAAATATTTAGCGATATCTTCTGTCTCCAGGGAGTAAACTACTGTACACTACACAGGAAGCAGTGCTATTTGACAGAGATTTGTGACAAGGAAAACATCTAAATATCCCTCTCCCCTTGTTTCTCAGTTTCAAGTTACATTCAAGGAAGCTTTCCCATTGTGAGTTATTATTACCCTGTTTTCCCCAAAATAAGACATCCCCTGATAATAAGCCCAATCAGGCTTGAGTGCATGGCAGTAAGGCCAAATGCTTATTTCAGGGTTCAAAAAAATATAAGACAGGGTCTTATTTTCAGGGAAACACGGTACATGCATCTTCAGGGAATATCTGACCTATATTGATCTTCTTTGAACAATCAGTGCAGATTTAAGAACTCTTCCAAAACACTACCGAGTGGGGGGGGGGAGGGGGGAGGAAGCATATATTCTGATTATTTCTGGGTTCTGACTTTTCCTATCTCTACAATTGATTGGTAAACCAATTATTTGTAACCTCTTTGTCCTGTAACTGGATCTCGCACTATCTAGCTCTTCTGAACTCTAAGGCACACAATCCTGTGCAAGATGGGGCTGGTGGAAACTCATACAAGATACCTGGAGAGTAGCAAGGTGCTAAACCCTAAGCTGGAATCGGCACTGGGATTCAAGGAGGAGCCTTTCACCTGCAGTTTGTTAAACAAGGCACGTCCAGAACTCCTTGACAGTTACTCACAGAGAAGAGTGCATTTTGAAGTCCAAAGGGTATCGGTGTAAGTCTAGCCAAGGCCACCACCTTCAGGCCACTTCCTCCTTCCACAACACGGATGACGGCGCTGAGCTTCTCGCTGCCCTGGATCCTAGCCTGCACCCATCGGGCCAGGAGTTTCTTGCACACCACGTGGGAGATGAAGGTGCCGATCACGACACCCAGAACCATGAGACCCATGCCCAGCACGAAGCCGTAGAGATAGCCGGCGGCCACGTTGAGTAAGATGTAGCCCCAGCCGCAAGGGAAGGACACTACGATGAAGCCCACGGTGAAGAGAAGCACGCCGGCCAGGCTGTCCAAGCTCTCGGCCCAGAGCATCAAGTCCCGCAGGTACTGGCGCACCAAGGCGAGCGAGGCGAAGCAGAACATCGCCAGAAAACACACGCTCAGGCAACTCTTGCACCAGCAGGTGCCCAGCAGGCATCCCGAGCAGTGCCACGTCCTGCTCTCCCCCAAACCGTGTCCCGCTTCGGGCAGCTGGCAGAGCAGGAGCTCCACCGACGGTTCCTGAGAAGGATGAGGCGGAGGGCAGTGATACAGCCCGTTCTGCTCCCCAAACAGCAGCTGCTCGCCGGACGTCCCTCTGTTCGCCGCTTCCGTCGGCTCGCCCGCGGCTCCCAGAGGCTGCAGCCAGCGGTTCAGGTCTTGCCGGGCTCCCTGAGCGAAGGCGTGCTTGGTCGCCCGCGAGAGCAGCTGCAACGCGGCGGCCCCGGAGCTCCACATCGCCGGCCGGCGTCTACGGCGAGCTGAGCGCGGGGAGGCGGAGGAGGAGGCGGCGCCGCCGGCGTGCGAAGGTCGGGGGAGAGCTGCGCCTTCCCCGCTTCTCTGGATGAAGACGCGGCCGCTCGCTCATCGCCACCGCAGCCGAGGAAGGCGCCGGGGCTGAGGAAAGCGCGGGTTGTTCTCTTGCGCGGCCGGTGCAGACGGTGGTCTCGTTTTACCCGGCGGTTAAGCAGCGGCGGCTGCGGCGGCGGCGACCAAAAACATCGCGGCCTTGCCAGAAGGGACGTCCCGCGATGAAGCAAGAGCAACAGCTGCGGCACCCCATTCCCAAGCGCTGCCAAGGCCCCTCCGCCCGACCGGCCGGTGCGAAAGGCCGCCGCGACTCAGGCGCAGCCGCCTCAAAAAGCGCGCGGCGAAGCGGCGGCGAGCGCGAGGTAGAAAGACGCCGAGGATGCGTCGATCCTCCGCGGCCTGCTGGGGGCGGATGGGCGGCGCTGGGAGGGGGCCGGGCGAGATTGCTGCCGACGTCGCCTCCTCCTCCTCTTCCCACGCAGCGGAGTTGCAGAAAGAGGGGGTGCCCGGCGCGTTTCCAGAAGGGGGCTGTTTTTCCCCCCTACCTTTCACAGTTTCCTCCCCCCACCTTTCACAAACTGTTTCCGTTGCGCTGTGGTGCAAAGATAAAACACCTCATAAGTCTGCGTCCACAAGGGTCTCCCTCCCTCCGTCTCTCTCTCTCTCTCTCTCTGCGGAGTATGCCACGTCTTTCACCACAGACGCCCTCGCAGTCATAAACAAGTTTTTTTTTTCTTTTGGCGCGCAGGGCGTCGTGCTTGCGGATCTGAACCTCCCCAACGTCTTTGTCTTTATATCCAAAAGCTTTCCCGTCCTGAGTGCAGTCGCATCGATCTGTTTACACAAATGCACTTTCACATTTATCCGCACAGCTTCCCGTTGGCCTCCTACAGGCTTGTCATCTGGTGCGGATGTCTGTTCCCAGCGCGCACAAACCGCAGCCTGAAGTACTGTACCAGGGGATTTGTCGTTGGGACGTTATTACCATATCAAATACCTCATAAAGGATTTTGCTTTCAGTTGGAAAGAAATGAAGCGTGTGGCTTATAAAGAACACAATTGCAAGTTAGCTTCATAATCTGTAACTTAACACAAATGTAATCAAAGCTGATGAAAGAAGGAAAATGGAAACAAGATTGAAATCCAGCCACTTACTGAAACGTAGCACCTCGCTGGCTTTACTTGCATTTTCTAACAAGGTATACTACCCAAAAAAGTGAAAACGGGGTACCATCACCTTTGCATTAAGTAGGAAATAACTTGGAATTTCAGGATAAACTCTGCATAGAGTACTTAAATTTGTAAGACCTATTTTTGATGTATTTTTGTTGTAAAGTAATGTGCGATGCATAATGTATGCAATGGTAATGTAATGTCTATGACATAATATAAATTTTAAATAAGTATAAGTCTGTTCTTTCGTGGAATAGATACACTTAATTTTCAGGAACTGAGGTGTTTGCAATCAAACCCTAGCTGAAAATTTTGGGGGTAACACTTTTCCGTAGTACTTCATTTCCATTGGAGCTTCAAAATTTCAGAGGTGCTGGGAAAAAAAGGTGTAATATTTTATTCTAAACTATTTTCTAAGTTAAAACAACCAGTTCTTAAAACATTAGGTTTTAAGTTTAACAAACTATTTATACCCCATTTTTCCTTTTCTTTCCCACTCCACCCCACTTTGAGTAAGTGCCATAGTGTTTATGGAATCAGACCTAAGGATTTAAAGGGATCTTGAAAATCACCTAGTCCTAGTGAAAACCCCTGCCAAGTATTCATTTGATTTATTTTTCCACATCAGCAGCTGTATAGGGCTAGACTGAGACAAAGTAACTTGCCTAAGGTAACCCAGCTGGCTTCCATGCCTAACAGTGAACTAGAATTCAGAGTCTTCATGTTCTCTAGTATAACCTCTGTTTAAACACCTCCATCTTCACCTTACAGAGATTGAGAAAACATTGATCTATTTCTTTAAGTAGCTACCTTTTGCTCCCTTAGGGTTGCCATTCTCCTCTTTTGCAGTTCTATTTAGGTCCATTTGATCATAAATTCTTGGGGGAGAACACTAAAGAATGTAAATGTTGACATCTCTTCTCCCCATCATGTATTATTTTCTTATCAACTGCTCATAGGACTGCAACCACCCATTTCTGTTTGCTTTCTTTTCTTTTCTTTTTTCATTTTTACTAGTATGGTAGGAAATAGCTATTTTTCTTGCCTTTCATTTCCTTTGCAAATCTAAGTTCTTTTTGCTCTTTAGTTCTTCTGATTTTCTCTGGATATTAACTACTTTGTGCTACAACTTCTTGGTAATTACATCCAACTTCTATTTTGTATGCATGTTCTTTTAAACTCTTGAAAGCTTTGATTGCATCCTGAATCACCTACTATGGCCACAAGATAAAACAATATTTCCAATTTACTCCTCTTAGAACTAGGAAAAAATAGCACCACTGAAAAAGAAAATCAGCACTCACATTACACTGTGATCAGAAATTTGCTGAACACTGTAATTTGTTTAACGTTAAAGGCTGCTCTTCTGCCATGGAATGTAATTGCCATTGCTAGACAAGCTGAGAGGATATTATCTAAATACATTAAAGATCTGGGTATAGCAGTCTGTCTCAGGGCAAGATAATAAATGAATTGACTCAAGTCTCCATCAATTCAACAAACCTTTTTTTTACATGAGAAAGCTGCACTGTTACAGAAGTGTGTTTACTATATGCTGTAAGAAGTTGTATTTTTCCCATTCAAGTGTATAACATAAGGAAAGAGACTGAAAATGCAACAGCAGATCCTGCCAATACATTATTTTTTAATGATCCTAAATGGCTTTCAGAGTAATCCATATGGTGCCGCAATAGAAGCAATAAATCAAATTCAAAATGAATAAGGGGAGACTGTAGGAATAATTTGTTCCCATAATTTTTTAGTATTTCAATAAAAAGCATATGCTCCAGCTATTTTGTTTATTGTTTGCTTGTTATGTCTGTTATGTTAATATAATTACATAAATACATTAGCTTTTGAGATCCCAAGACCATCGTTTTTTGACATAAGCAGAATAACAAGTTGATTCGACATTTAATTTGTTCTTTGTTGTTGTTAGTTGCGAAGTCATGTCCGACCCATCGCGAGCCCATGGACAACATTTCTCCAGGCCTTCCTGTCCTCTACCATGCTCTGGAGTCCATTTAAGCTCACGCCTACTGCTTCATTTATTTATTCTTAGTATATCTTTAACCAAATAATAAATACTTAAATGGTTTTAAGTCAATGAAGAAGAAGGAATGTGTTGAACAGATAAATATCATTTTGGACATCGCAAGGGTCAGCTTCCAAGCAAACACATTCTAGACATTAGTCCAAATGAGCTAGAAGGCATACGGTGTGCCTACTCCATAGCAGGCAGAGATCAAAAGTCCAGTGCAGGAAAGAAAAAAGAAAAAACTCAACTCACATTCAAGTGAATAATCAAACCCAGAAAGAGCTTGAAGTACGTATTATCAAAGAG
>JANHFM010003891.1:10733-23122 GCA_032468115.1 Grayia smithii
AGCTCTACCCTGTAGGAGGTCCTCCCTGGCTCCCTGATGGAGGAGGGAGCGGGTCACTCGAAACAGGGCGGCTGGGCGGTTTTCTGCAGATGCAATGAGGGCGGAGACGCTATCCATCTGAATCAAAGGGAAAAAAATGAATTGAATTGAATATTTTATTTGACCTAATAGGATTAAACAAATAAGGAATTTGTCTCCAGTGCAGAAGCTCTAAGTGTACGCTCTGTTAAAAGTAACAGAATTTTAGCTCCACTGTACTCTTTCCTTTCTAGATAAAATAATTCAGGGATTGTTCATCATACAGATCTAATGTTAAATTTAAAAGTTATAGTAGGTATAAATAAGAAGTTTATGCCAGCTCATCTCAAAAGGCAAATGGACACCTTTTCCAAAATAATAACAGATGATTGGAAATTCCAAATTTAGAGTAGATGAAAACCAAAAATAATGTTCCAGATTCATTAAGTATTGTGTTTATATCTTTAAGCTAAGTAAAACAGAGGGGGGGGGGGAGACCATTTAACATTAATTTATCACATTGCAATTCTGGTGCCCAATACATCCTTTCTCCAGTACAAAAACAAATATTAATTATAAAATGCAGTGATAGACTAATGAATGATAAGAAGGAGTTGTGCCTCTATTATGAACCATCAGCTTCCATTAGTTGCCAGTGAGCATCTTGGTGTAATTAAAATTGCTGGTTATCATCTATAAAACCCTTCACAGCACAGAGCCTGGTTATTTGAGAAACTGCCTATTTTCCCATGGTTTCTGCCCATCTGACAAGTGTATTTTGTGGCCCTTCAAACAAACAATTCCTTTTGTTGGGACACAACAAGCTTCCCTTCTCTGACATTGTATTTGCCCTTTGGAACAAGATCTGTCTAAGTCTAAAATATGATGTAGCTGTTACCACTCCCCCCACTTATTTTAAAAAAAAATATTTTTAAAAAAAGTTATAATTTCATTACGAAACACTAAAACTAAAAGAAAAAAAATAGAAAAAATAAAAAGTGCAAAGGAAGAGAAAAAATGTAGAAAAGTGAAAGAAGAAAGAAAGAATATAGTAGAGAGAGAGAAAAGAATTGAAGGCAGACTCAGCCTTTTTAAACCAAGGTTTCTAATAGTTGAAAAATAGTTAATAAGCAATTTCCAAATGTGATTAGAAAAGGAAGTATGCAAACTTAGTATACTTTTAAAAGCAGCTACTGTGGTTTGATTCTGCCAACCTAGCAGTTTGAAAGCACATAAAAAATGCAAGTAGAAAAATAGGGAGCACCTTTGGTGGGAAGGTAACAGCGTTCCGAGTGCCTTTGGTGTTTAATCATGCCAGCCACATGACCAAGGAGATGTCTTTGGACAGTGCTGGCTCTTCGGCTTTGAAATGGAGATGAGCACTGCCCCCTAGAGTCGGGAATGACTAGCACATATATGCGAGGGAACCTTACCTTTACTGTGGTTTGAAGAAGATGGCTATCCCCTTGTATCTCAGTGCTTAAAATCTGATGTTTTGTGGTCTCCTCATGAGAAACAACTGTTCATAGTACATGTGGACAATCCCCTCTCCTCTCTGTTCAAAAAAGTTTAAATAGCCACTCTACTCACTAGCCATCATGGACCAGGACTCATTATGATGATTCTAAAAACATCCTCCAGAAGACACAAAGCCAGGAATCATCTGATGCTGATAAAACACAACCACCAACTGAACAGCTGCAGCAGTCAGATGATGATGATGTAAGTCTACCCAACCTGTACTCTGTGAATAGAGTGAAGTGCAGTGCAAAGATGTTCTATGGGGCTTCTTGCTAAGCAAAGGAATAAATTGTTTGATTAAAGAACTGCTTTTAGCCTGATTTAAGAGGCAGCCCTAGTTCATAACCTCTTGTTGGAATCAAATGTCTGACCTTTGACTTCTGTGTGATGTTTGTGTGGATTCTGCTTATGAAAGCCTGACTTCTGGCTACTGACAACCCTGATCTGGGTCTAAGAACCTTGGACTGGATTTTGACTATTCTGTGCCCTCCTTTTAAAAGCAGAATCACCCAGGCAAGTTTTTTCCCTGTCTGTCTACTGTTATCTCCTTAAACAATGAGTAAAGTGCTAATTTCCATAGCAAATGTGTAACTGTATTTGAAACCAGAAATGGGACACAGGGTGTTCATTCTTTGCTGTGGTGTCAGCTCTGCATTTCATGGAGTTGTTTTCAATCTGCCATTTCTACCTCCATATGTCCCATGTAACTTACACTTTAATGATGATCCCAAAGTTTCTAAAATCATGGCTGTGGGCAGAACATTGGAAATGAGAAATCTTGCCAACAGTACAATATTGAAAGACCAAAACTGTAGATTATATGGCAACAGAAAAATTAATTGTATGCATTCATAACAGAAATCTTTTAAATCCATAGATGAATAGTTGCTTTATATGCTTATTGCACAGCAAGGAAATTTAAGGCATTTAGAAGATGGCTTTTGAAGTTAGGGATTACATAGTTCTGTATATAATTATATGTATGTATGTATTTTAGGAGCCGTAATGGTACAGTAGTTAGAATGCAATATTGCAGGCTGACTCTGCCCACAGCCAGGAGTTCAATCCTGACTGTCTCAAGGTTGACCAAGCCTTCCATCCTTCCAAAGTTGGAGAAAATGAAGACACAGATTGTGTCTGTGATTGTTGGGGGCAATATGCCGGCACTGTAAACTGCTCAGAGAATGCTGTAAAACACTGTGAAGTGGCATATAATACTAAGTCAGTGGTTCTCAATCTGTGGGTCGGGACCCCTTTGGGGGTCGAACAACCCTTTCACAGAGGTCATCTAAGTGGGGTGAGGGAGGGAGGCTGTCCATCTCTCTGCTCCTGCAACCCTGGCTCTTCTGTTATTGTTCCTGGAAGCACTGCTTGGCGCTCGGCTAAGCTAGTCTAGGCTGCAGAGCCTTCGCTTCTTCACAAGGTTTTGGGCACTGCCTTTAGTCCTGCAGGTTGGATGGCATGAGTGTAAATAACGGGAAGTGGAGATGGCTTCTTGTGAGCTCTGGGGCAGACAGAAAACAAGCTCCCGGATGGATTTGCCTCTGGAAAGGGCAGTAAAGAAGCCTGGGCCCAGCGCAAAAAATCCCAAGAATGGGCTTCTCTTATCTTCCACCACAGCAGAGAATATTGATATCAGATATTTACATTATGATTCATAATCGTAGCAAAATTAGAGTTATAAAGTAACAACAAAAATAATTTTATGGTTGGGGTCACTACAACATGAGGAACTGTATTAAAGGGTCGCGGCATTAGGAAGGTTGAGAACCACTGCATTAAAGAGACTCTTGGAAAGATCTTATTGCTGGGTGGATCTTTCTTTTCAAAGGATCCTCCTCTTTTTGCTCCTGTCTGAGAATGTGTGTATGTGTGCGTGTGTGTGTATATGAAAAATTCATTGGGAACGAGTTGGAACTACTGATCGTTTTGCTTTGTTTTTTTTCCCACAAGACTATGATATAGGTTGAGTTGAAAGGGCATGGTGATCCAAAGTAACACACATGAGTTGCCCTGCCTGAGGATAGACTTAAACCTGGGCCTCCTGAGCACTAGTCCAACCTCTGAAACTTTATACCATGCTGGATAGTTATTCATGTGATAGAACATTAATGTAGGGAAGGGTCCTATAACATCTGGAGCTTTAGAGTTAGATTTTAATAACAGAATAACAGAGTTAGAAGGAGAGTTCCAAACAGAAACTTGGAGGTCTTCTAGTCCAACCACTTGCCAAAGCAGGAGAACTTATACATTCCAGACTATCCAATCTCTTCTTAAAACTTCCAGTGATGGAGCAGCCATAACTTCTGGAAGCAAGCCATTCCATTGATTAACTATTTTCACTGTCAGAAAATTTCTCCTTATTCTAGGTTAGATCTGTCCTTGATAAGTTTCCATCTGTTACTTCCTGTCCTGCATTCAGGTGCTTTGGAGAATAGGTTGACTCCCTCATTTTTGTGACAGCCCCTTAGATATTGGAAGACTGCTACCATATCCTATATTTATAGGATATACCCAGGTGACTTATTTATTGAGCCAGATTTAAAATAGTGTTTTAAATAGTGGTAAAGCAAAAAGGATGTGAGACATAACTTTATTAATGTAAGTCCTTCAAAATTACTTTATAGGAAGAAGAAACTCCTCTGCACTGTGCTGCTTGGCATGGCTATTTTCTTGTTACCAAAGCACTTTGTAAGGCAGGCTGTAATGTGAACATTAAAAATAAAGAAGGGGAAACTCCGCTTTTGACAGCTTCAGCAAGAGGTTACCATGACATTGTGGAATGCTTGGCAGAGCATGGTGCTGACCTTGATGCAACTGACAAGGTTAGTTTATGGTTGAATGAGAAACATTTAACAAGCTTTTAAATAATACAAAGCTGTATGTGTTGTGTTCTTTAATACCTCTTTGGATATAGCAGTCACTATTTAACATTAAATAAAGGTATTATTTAAAAACTAAATACACCTATAAGCACTCCTGTTGTAAATACAGTTATTTTTATGAGAAGTCTCCTTTATTTTCAGTATCCTTTCCTTATTTTTGTCATTTACTTTCACATTTCCTTTTTCAGTCTGAATGATCCCCTTTTGCTATTACATACTTTGTATGGTTATCTAAAGGATTATTCCAAACTAAGTAAAAAAAAAACCAAACCAAGTAACTAAGTGATATCTCTCACTTTTTTTACACCAGCTCATTTATGTGGAAAGGTTCTGTAGGAGCGCTCCATTGCAAGCATTCATCTGCAGAGCCAGCTAGAGGCAGTTCCTCCCAAAGTTATGGCAATTCCTCCTACTCATTCGCTTTAATTTCAAATGCTTGCGTTCATTGTACATTCTGCCCATTTGCTTCCATTTATCATTATCTTTTATTATCATGTACTAAACAAATGTAAAATAAAACACGTTTTTAGATAGCCATTTGGAAGAGAGAATCTATTTTTGCAGAAACATGGTAATTCGGGAAAGGATGCCCATTTCTTTTTCTTGAAAATTAAATCTGAAGTTGAAATATGTGATTATTGAATTAAAAAGGCAAAAAAAAAACTTATTTTGCTGTAGAATTCATCCATAACTATAGCCATGTAACATATTCCATATCTATATCTACATATGACAAGTATTGCCATAATAGGTCTGGAGATTTTAAATATATAAAATAGAAATTTGATTTGCTGCAGAAGAAATAATTACCTGTATTTATGTTTTAGGATGGACACATAGCCCTTCACCTTGCTGTACGAAGATGTCAGATGGAAGTAGTAAAAATGCTGATTAGTCGAGGTTGTTCTATAGATTTTCAAGATAGACATGGTAACACTCCTCTTCACGTAGCCTGCAAAGATGGAAACGTCCCCATTGTAATGGCACTCTGTGAAGCAAACTGTATCATCGATATGACAAACAAGGTAATAAAAATAATAAATCTAATCCTATAAATATTTATCATGAATGTACATTAAAATACCCTTTTTAAATGAACTACATTTATATTTGGGAAGAATTCAGGATTTCATTTTTGTGTAGTAGCTATGTTTTAAGGGCATAGAGGGATTTGTTTCCTACAGACATTAGAACCAATAGGAAAATAAACGCACTGTATGAGGCCATCAGCATCTGTTTGCTAGCTGTCCTAATGAAAAATGCTTTTTGTCCTTTTTTGAAACTATTATCAGCTCATTTGGTTTTGAACTTTTGAAGCTGTATTATTTTGCATAGGTATCTCTTCCATGTCAAAGTCCAAATAAGCAATTAGTAGGCAGTATAGGCTGTAGAATGGATTAACAATAACAATAGCACTTAGACTTATATACCGCTTCATAGTGCTTTTACAGCTCTCTCTAAGCGGTTTATAGTTAGCATATTGCCCCCAACAATCATTTTACCCACCTCGGAAGGATGGAAAGCTGAGTCAACCTTGAGCCAGTGAGATTCGATCTGCTGAACTGCAGCTAGCAGTCAGCTGAACTAGCCTGTAGTACTGCACTCTAACCACTGCGCCACCTTGGCTCATAATGCAATGAAGATGTGGCAGATGTTCAACAATTTCTTGACAGATGATGTGGACTGTTGTCTTAGAAGGTCAAAAGTTCAAAACTGATTTAGCAGAATTTAAAGGGTCAGTGAGAGAACAATTCAGAAAGTAAAGAAGATAACTTTGGTAGAGATAGATCAAATCTTTAACCAAGTAACAAGGATCAAAACCAGTAGTGGTTGCTCCCAGTTCTGTCCAGTTCTTAGAACTGGTAGTAAAACCAGTGGGAGGCTCCACCCACCCGCCCCGACATCATCATGGGGCAAACTGTGCATGCGCAGAAGCGCGCACATGTGTGCTCCCATTGGAACCGTTAGTAAAGGTAAGTGGAACCCACCTCTGATCAAAACATAGTTTAAACTCAGACAAGCAGAAAGTATGCAGAAACGGCTTAGGTAGATACCGCTCTTATTCACATGGGTATAAGAAGGGGAAGTGGTATAGCATAATGCAACTTGCAAAATTCAATCATTATAGTCACTCTCAATAAAAGTAGCTTTAGCTTTCCTTTGGAAGTGATTCCTGATCTGGTGTAGCTAGTGGGACTGAAATCAATTAACTTTTCACCCAGGATAGGGAATTTGTTACTAAATTCATTTACTGGTAAATTTTGCTATGGATACTGGAAGTTGTTTCCCATTTCTGCAGTGTAATGCCTCTACGTGAGCAAATATATTTTAAGCTTCCTATCTGCAATTGTTAAGCAGAATTTAAGTCTTTAAAAAGAGGGATGCTCATTTTTAATTAAAACAACATTCTGAAATTGCAATATTTGTTTCAAATATTTTGACTGATGTTTTCTAATGCTATTTCAAGATTAAATAAATAAAATATTTATATCATTATGTTTTAATAAATGTCCAGTTCTTAGAACTGGTAGTAAAACCAGTGGGCATATAGGCAGATAATTAAAATATCAAAAAAGGGTTGTGTTGGATATATTAAGTTTGCTTTTCTAATTTGCTTGAGTTTAATTAAT
The DNA here is from genome assembly GCA_032468115.1 of Grayia smithii. NCBI lineage: Eukaryota > Metazoa > Chordata > Lepidosauria > Squamata > Grayiidae > Grayia > Grayia smithii. The sequence goes on from JANHFM010003891.1 coordinate 17,788, forward strand.
GAAATGTAATAATCTTTCAACAAAAAGTTTTCATCCTTATATCCCTCTTTTTGAAGTTGCCATATTTGGCAATGATTCTGATTTCTTCATTCTAAATTTGTCTCAGCAAGTCCATAAAATTGGGTTGAATCAAAGGCTGATTTGCCAAGAGACATCCTTATCCACTGGCAAGATGAATTCTCCCTCTCTAACAACCACCCATGAATGTCATAAATTAGTTTCTTGAGATTTGGGGGTATTCAGAACAGATTTGATGGATGTCATACTCATACTGAATTGAGTGTAACCTACTGAAAAGGACCTATGCTGAATGACTGGGCATGGGTAATTCATAGCCTGCACTGATGACCCTTCATACTGAGTACAGTATTAACTCTGTGCTAAAGTACCCCATGGTGCATAAAATTGTTGTTAAAAGCCCTATATTGTAAAAGAAAAAAAATGGACCTAAAATGTCTGAAATTAATATGAAAAATGGCACTAAATTTGTTTCATCTTGGTTTGTCCTCTTATAGATAGGTGAAATATATTCTTACAATTATTACAATAGGAAAAGATCGAAAGAAATGTATGTGTGTGGATCTGCATAAAACACTAAATATTATATATAGTAGTTTGTGATTACAATAATATTTGAGGCCTGACTATAATCAAAGCATAAAATATTCAGATGTGTAGATGGCAAGCAAGTAACAATAAAAGTGGTAAATGAAATTATTCAGTTATCAGGTGTGTTTTTTTCTTGTTCACTTCCTTATAACAGATGCAACTACCCCACAATTCATATTTAAATAATGGACTGCCATCTAATGTAAGGCAAGCTATTAGGATTATCACCAGAAAAGCAAGCAATGGCTACATCAAGTATTTAAATAAATAGTAGAGTTGAACTATTTTTTGTCTGTAAAGTCCACTCCAGGACTGAAAATACACAAAATAAAAAACTGGATTACAATTTTGAAAGGGCAGAGAGCAATTATCTTAGAACAAACCTGAGTGTTTTATGGCTTCCAGGCCGTATCTGGCACTTTTCTGTCCCTGTCCGGCCTGTGTGAGGTCAATCAGAAATTAAAAATCAAATGCAAATAAGTGTATGCCATGCATGCAATGAAACTGCATTGCTTTCATTTTGAAGACAACTGCTATTTTTTTTTCCAACTTGCGTTCAACAGGCGTACATGAGTGCCTGCATAGACCTTTCATAGCCCTGTTGCTTCAACCTTCCACAACAGTCTCTGTCAATGTAATTATGAGCTGGGATAGTCATAACAAGTCAGCCAATGGGAACTGTTTGGTGATTAAGAAACAGGTTCTGTTGTGAGCCAGGGGAGATGGCTCGGAGCCTGAGTGTGGCTTAGCTTGACTGAACTGTATATATATAGAAGGATTATTATTGCTCCTATGATTATATTGATTCTGTACTTCTGGATTCTGAGTTCTGGTTCTGGCTTCTGCTGCATGGGTATTGTATACATGCATCATGATTTATATTATAAAGTATATAAAGAAGTTTATTTTATACATGAATCCTGCTGAATTGCTTACTTGTGTGCTGGTTGGATCGCTGCAAACTCTAACAGTCTTTATTTCTCATGTGGTCCCTTGGAAAAATGAATTGCCTAGCCTTATCTTAGAATATATAACACAAGTCATATACATAATGCGAACATAATGCAGATAGCTGGAATGAGCACAGAACACAAGTCTTAAATCCAAAGCAAAACAGACAACATGTTAAACTTTTAGGCAATATGTAAAGTTTAGGCATTTCAGGTTCCATATACAATATCAAATTTTCTCATTGCTAGAGTTAACAAAGCAGAGTTTATTCTGGAGTTTTGTTATGGTACCACAGCTTTTAAAGGATCTTTCAAATGCAGTTCAAAATCAGATGTGGGATATATTCACAATCAAAAATGGATGCATCATCACTGGAGGAGTAGATCAGAATATCATGCTTCTCACAGGGAATGTTTCGTATAAAGAAGAGAAAGTTACAAGCAGTGCTTATAGTAGAGAATGAGTAAGTAAGTAAGTAAATAAGACAATAGAAGTCGCTGATTCAGACAAAGTAGTTAAACACATCTTCCAAGATGACTCCAAAGAGAAAAGGTGTTTGAAAGTAAAAATTATTTTATTTATTGGAAACTTTTCTTAACAATGCTGAGGGTAGTATTCAACTTCCATCCCAATCTGCAAAAGTCAAAGATCTTACAATTTGCTATCTTTACTTGATAACAAGTAGAAAAAGTAATAAAGGGACATAATTTTATTGAAAGGAAATGGTTGTAAAAGTGAAGGTGAATGGAAACATGGGAGAAAATGACCATGTTATCCTTGATTTCAAGGGGAGGAAGAATGCAGAAGAATCAGGCTCTCTATGGGATTTCAGGAGAGTAGTTCTTGATAAGTATCCACAAAAATTGAGAAGTTCTGCAAAATGAGATACCAAATATGTAATTGCAAATAACATTTCCTAGAAGGAAAAATGGGACACTTGTAAATACTTGATTGATTGACTGATTGCCGTTAATTCATTGTCAATTCTTAGCAACCACATAGATTTTTATCCCCATGACAACCTGTCCCTAATCTGTTTTTTCAGGTTTTTCAATGGTGCACTCATTGTCACTGTGAAATCACCCACCTTCCTGCCTCTTCTCTTTCCTTCCATTTTTTCCAGCATTAGAGCCTTTTCCAGAGAGTTAGATCTTTGCACAATCTATCTGAAGTAAGATAAATTGGAGCCTGGTCATTGAGTGAGAACTTTGGGTTGCTTTCTTCAGTGATCCATTTGTTTGTTTTCTTCTTGGTCCACATATTCTTAGGAGTCTCTAACATTAACATTCAAAAACATCAATACTCTTTATCAATCTGCTTCTTCAGAGTCCAACTTCTACTTCCATATAATGTCACAGGGAATACCATGGCTTGTGCGATTCTAATCTTTGCAAGTATAGACACATCACATTTGAATATTTCTTCCAAGGCTTAGTATCTGCAGCATATTTTTTTAATGCTCTCTACCATCTCAGAGGACAGGACCAGAACTAATAGATTGAAATTAGAGGGAAGTATGTTTCCCTTCATTGAGATGTTCAATAGTTGTTGGATTGCTACCTGTTTGAAATGTTTTAGCAAATTTTACACTGAGTGGAGGGTTGGACTAGACAATTTCTGATATCCCTTCTAAATCCATTATTCTACATTAAACATTATTCGGTTTATTACGATTCAGTTTTTCTACTAGTTCTTTATGACGGTCTTTCAGATATGTTAGACTTTGTTGCTATTATCCTCCTAAACCAGGGGTGTCAATCTTGCAGCCCGCAGGCCGGATACGTTACACTCTGGCTACACCCATGCCCAATTTAGTGAAGAGGGAAAAGTCGCGATATGTCAGGTGATGTTGCCATGATGACATGAGTTTGACACCCCTGTCCTAAACTGATCATGCTTGGTAGGAATTATAAATATTATTTCTGCTGGCATATCTGCCCTTCTCGTTAGCAGAAATATTGTACTTATGTTAGTGCTCATACATAGGCCAATTTAAGCATTGCAGAATTTCTGACCAATGTAGCAAATCCTAAATGTATCAACCCAATTCTCAATGTACTGTTACAGAATCCTCCAGCATGGAAAATTTACTGAAATACGATATGCTATTTATTAGGTAGCTAAGAAGATGATTCTAATGTTCATTCCAATAAGGGTGCTACCTAATTATAAGTAGTTCAGAATATAATTCTGGAAGACAGAGAAATATTTAGGGCATTATAAATCTAGACAGTTTTCTCTCAGTTCTTAGAAAAACGAACAGAAATATTACCTTTCACCATTCCAGTAAAAAACACAAAATCTACACACACAAATTAATTCTGCAACCTACATTCATCGGGGGGATGGAGTTCTTCTCTATGCAAATTATTTAAAAATTGTACCCTCTCACATTTTTTCTTACATACTGGACTCTGAATGTTCAGTGTTGATGGCAAAGTAATTTTCTCCTCCTCATCTTCGTGCAGGATCATTTTTAAAGATAGTTTTCTTTATTTAGTCTAATATTTCCCAGTTTAGTGGGAAATAAATGTTCTGAGAAACATACATGAAAGGCTGTTTTAATTAGGGGTGCTATTCAGCAGGTTCTGACAGGTACTAGAGAACTGGTAGCGGAAATTTTGAATAGTTTGGAAAACCAGCAAATATCACCCCAGAGTGGGGTGGGAATGGAGATTTTGCAGTATCCTTCCCCTGCCACATCCACCAAGCCACGCCAACAGAACCGGTAGTAAAAAAAATTGAATTCCACTACTGGTTTTAGTCCCTCCTCAGCCGATGATGTTGAGCTAATGTATAATTCCATAAATATAGGAGATGATAATTGAGTTTATTACCTAAATGCCAGTGAAAAAGCATGGATGGAGAATTGGAATTCTACCAGCTTGAAAACTGGACAGTGGGGCTCTTCAAATATCTATGCAATCTTGGTAGTTGCTAACTTTTCCAGGTTCTGGTACTAACCACAAAGGCGGATAACTCACAGATTAACGTTGGTAAATTAATCCAATTCTGTTTTTTACCTAGAGTTGATGCTGATAGTAAATTATGTAGTTTGTTAGCTGTAGATTAGAATTTTAGGGGGGAAACGTTAGTTTTTTTAAAAAAGTCTTAGGAAGACAAACACATCCCTTTTTCATGCAACAGGCAAATCAGAGAGAGGTTTTCCAAAATATTTTCAACACTGATTATTATTGTTAATAGGGATAAGAAATCACAATGAATATCCATAAATTGGTGAATGTTGGTATCCATATTTGATTGCCATATTATTTTGGAAATAAACCTTTCTATTTTTTTTCCAGTGACTGTCACCATCAGTGTATGTCCATGTTGCTGAAGACTCACAACATCGGGGTATGTGTGTATCCAACATTCACATGCTAACTCAAAACACAATCCAACTTCTGGTCTGAGTGAACCAATAAAAGGGAATTCCCATTTGTGGAGAAGCATGTACACAGAATAGGTGAAGAGGGAAGCAAAGGCAGATATCAGATTGTACCCTCTAGACTAGAGTAATGTCTTCTTAATCAGCAAAATTAAAAGCCTGTTTTGCTTTTACAATAGTAAAACCACAAAACGATGAAACCAGGCTGAAAGAAATCAGTCCAAATGAAACACCAACACCCTGGGCTTCATACAATTAGCACAGGGCCCCACAAGGCTGTATGCTCTCTCCACTTCTCTTCTCTCTCTATACCAATGACTGCATCTCAAATGATCCATCTGTTAAATTACTGAAGTTTGCAGATGACACAACAGTGATCGGTCT
>JANHFM010003891.1:52717-62847 GCA_032468115.1 Grayia smithii
GGTGGTATTTGCTGGTTCTCTGAACTGCTCAAAATTTCTGCTACCAGTTCTCCAGAACCTGTCAGAACCTGCTGGATTTCACCCCTGCTCCATAGTATCCATTTGTAGATTATTATTTTTTTAGTTAAGAAAATTTGAAATTGAACTTTTGATCCTGGAAAGCTTCGCTATTGGAAATTAATATAATTCATACTGAATGTGCTTAAGAAGAAATCTCTGTTATAAGACTCTGTCCCTCTAAATCTACCTTGCTTATTTGGAGCTGAATAATTTTCTCACCTTTTTAGCTGCTGGGTGACAATGAGAAGTTGAGTTTGTAATTTAAAATCCTATTTTGGGCTAATTGGAGGAAAGATATGATACAATGTAAAAGATTGTTCATTAGATTTCAACCCTATTACAGTTGTATGCAGAGACATTTCAATGTGTATTTCAATGAATCCTTAAGTAAATGGAAGCTAACAATCTATACGGTACAGAGTTAAGTAACTCACTGTGCTGCAAATTAGAATGTATTTTATTTATCTGCAGTTGTTTACAGATTCTGCATATAAACAGTGTGCAGGAAAGGATTTGGACATTTCAATACTTCATAATATCTCCTTGGCAGAAAGAACTACTTGCAAAATGTTTCCTGTTGCAAGTTAAGCTTTTTTGTTTTGTCTAGTTTTGGGAAATGTGTTTCTTCTTGCATAATAATTCTACCTCAGAATGATTCTTAAGTCTCCTTGAATACACCATATATTTGAGATTCTGTTCTCATTTTCAGTCGGTTCAGGGTGAGGTTGAAATTTTAAAAGGGGGAAATTTTAAGAGTTCAGGGGGACATGGTGTCTGCGGCTTCTTTTCAAACTAACCATGATGTGCTTATATAGAGGAGTGGAGGGAGAAAGCTTTTGGAATGACCTTCACAGTCTTGAATATTACTGAAAATCCGTGGGGGAGATCTCAGATATGCTATATATGCATTGAATAAGTCCTGAAAAGAAGGAAATAATTAAAAGCAAGAATGGAAAGAAACATCCATTTCCCATGAACTATTACTTCTTCCAAATAATGTTACTTAATTTTTCCATCTGCCATACTACCATATTCTTAATCTGTATACGCATACATAGGAAGTATGAACTCAAATCTGAAGAAGGGTTTTAATTGTATCATGTGAAGGTTGCGTCAACTTCTGTTAGGGATTTATTGAAACGTCTGTGAAGTTTCCGAAAGATGCCCTAATTAATTCATGAGCCTCAAGCCAAGTTTCAAAAGAATTCCAGTCATTTATTAGGAGCAACATTCCGGCAATTACTCAAGTGGAGTCAGTTCTGACCCCACATAATTTATGGGCTCCCATGACTATCTCCCCCCTCCTCCCTGGGCATGTCATAACTTACATTCTCCAATGGATCATGTTGGCGGGCTATAAAAACCCCATCCCTCCTGCTGAATCCTGTAACCTAGGATACAGTCTGGAGAAAGGCATGTGTGGAATGTATTTTCCACAGCCAAGCAGCTCCGTCAGTTCTCCCTACCTCCTGCTTATGGCAACTTGAAAGCTGGTCTGGAAAGCTTTGCAAGTTGACAATGACATCTTGCCAGTAATACAACTTTTGCGCACAATTGAGCAAAATTAATCACTACAATTGGTCATGTCAGTATAATATGCTGCTATCCAGCTTTCCATAATCTTGTGTCAGCAAGATTATGACTTGTGACTTCTGCCAGCAAATCAGTACTCTAATAATCCCATGTTCTCCTTTAAAAATTTCTGCCACAAGGCTCCCCAAAAGTGTGTTCCTAGCAAAATTTGTTGAGCAATCAAGTTCTGACATATGACTGAATTTGCTGTCAGTGTATTGATTTCCTTATTACCTCATGCCTGTGGTATTTAATTTGCATCTTATGTGAATTACTGTGTCCTTGCACTCTGCTGAATCACTGAAGACAGTATTTTGCAACATGAAGAGTAAATACAGTCAATCTGAGCTTTGCTTCTAGAGTCTATACAATCTTATCTGTTTAGCCAACTCCAAATTACCCACTATCTAAATACCATGTAACTCTTTCATGGAATCCAAGAGAATTTAATTTTTGACTTCAAAAATGTTTACAATGCTACCATCTGATCACATTTTTAACACTGCTGAGTGATAACAAACCTTAAAGCATTTCTCAATTCAGGAAGAAGGATACAATCTATTTGTTGACATTTCAAACTAAGCCTGCTAAATATTTTGCCAGGTTCTAAAGCCTCCCAGGTTTAATACAGTAAAGCTGCTAAACCGATCCAGTCCATCAAAATTTCTTCAGAGATAAAATTTAGAATATAAATAATTAACAAATTCATACCCTTTATATTAATGGCCATCATAACATTACAGCAAGTTACCAGGGAGAAGTCAAAAAGAAAAAAAATAAATTATATGCAGTCTGAGCCAAAAATGAAGAGTAATTCAAATGCTTATTCACTTTTAATATTATTATCAGAACATACAGAGATAAACTTTTGACTTGCAAGGTATAATACTCTGCCACTTTTAGCTGATCCAGAAATTTAAAAATAAAAGACTTTGGAAACAAAGATTACATTGCCAATTGTTCAATGTGATGTGACACAAAGAAGTACCCAGTTTCTGACAGGCAGGGAAAAAACCCACATATACTCTTTGCAAAATCTGTAAATGCAAATCTAATTGATGTATGCACTAATTCATCAAGATTTCTTGGTGTTTTCTTCTTATTTGTTTGTTTGTATCTCACTTTCATTACTTTTACAAGTAACACAAAGGTGACAACCATATTCGACACATCTTCCTCTTCCTATTTTCCCTACCTCTGTGAAGTGGGTTGGGCCGAGAGAATGACTGGCCCAAAGTCATCCAGTTGGATTGCATGGCCTCCCACTTTCTACCCTGGTGCCTAAACACTAGACCAAACTGGCTCTTGTATGAGTAAGGACATAAAAGTATTTAATGTGCCTTGGTTTTACTTAATAATAGTTGGAATGTGCAATTTGGAAACTGATCTCCTCGGATCAAAAGTCAAACTTTTTCTCTTGCATTATGCTCCTCCTTGGTAGCTTTTGTTGTTCCTTACGGAAGAGAAAATCAAATTCCTTTCACAATATAGTGTTTATCCTTAACACACTATATTTAAAGTGAAAAGTTATGTTAAATGTATAGACATTTAGCATGTCTAAGCTGGCCATGACCATTGTTAATGACAAACAAGTTTAGTATCTATGGCATCATACATCTCTATGACCTCCACACCCAATTTTTTATGAGGCTAGAAACAAGAATTTTAAAAGGAACATTTCAGACGAAAACCAATCTAAGATCACACCATGTCTTAATATCTTACATGTATAGATATTCCAGTGTGGGTTGATTTTTATATTCTGGATCCCTTCATTAACCAAAGATCCAGCTTCAAGATGCCATTAGACCATGATGCCTTTGGGCCAGTAGTTGTCTTTAAGTTCCAATAATGCTACAGTCAGGAGGAAAAAGTCTGTGTAAACAATCTTGGACTTTCAAAGAAAAGGCAAGATGTAAACACTTGCATGAATACAACTTCCACCATGAGAAATGTTAGTTAAAACAATCACATCTTCTAGGTACTCCTTTTTTTCAAATATGTAACCCTACTACATATATCTCTTAAATCACCTTTCTTCCTAAAGGCAATTTGTAATGATTATTAGATAATGCATGTGCTTTTCATCAACATAACTGCAACAACAACAATTTTACTAACCAGTTTGGGGCTGATAACCTATTAATAGGAATGACTTACCTCTCAATGCATTATTATCTAGGTGTGGTGCTAAATTAGAAACAAATGCCTTTGACAAATCCTAAGGAAGCACTTCCTCTGTTTAACCTTCCAACATATAACTAGATTGAAATTATTTGAATGGTTTCCTGAATTACTCTGGACTTTGGGACAATTTCATTCTACTGTATCTAGACCCTCCCTCCCCTTAAAACATCATTTTTACATATACGACTGAAAGAACAGCAGGTTTTAGTAACTTGGATCTACTGTCATTAATAACGTATTATGGTAATAAGTATTTCCTTATAAGTCTTTGCAGTTGGGGACACAGTCTCTGAAACTGTACAAATACTGCAATGTGGTTTGATTCTGCTTAATTTTTGAGATCATTTAATTTTTGAGATCAAGCTCTTAGATGCTTCCACCCATAATCACAACATATGGAAGCATAAACTATTCAACTTCGGAGCAAAGGTAATGCTAATATTTTGTAGCACACTAAAATGTATATTTTCCTGAGTGTGTTAGCAATTAGAAGATACCCAAGAGTTTGGTATAAGATGGTTGGCGATATAAATGTTTTAAATAAATAAATAAATAAATAATGACACACACACACACCAGGAGAAGAAATGGCTTTTTTCAGTAGATGCCAACAGATGATGTGATCCATTCAGTTGGGTCCAAAAGCAAATGCAAAGCACTTTTCACCCCTTCAGATTTGAATATTGCATATCTCTCGTCAGATGGAACAGACTTTATAAATAACTTTGCTCAATCTTCTACTCAAGAATCCATTAAATCATTTCTGGCAGGTAGTCTTTCAATTTCTTTTGGACACTAAAAATCAAACAAGTCTCATTCTGACTTAAATAAATGTGCTTTCTACTTTCCATGCTAGTTTTCTTCAGAAAGTGTAGATCAGGTATTGTTTGCTTTCTGCTTTAACATTTGGCTCTAAATGTCTTGGATCACGCCACTTTGTGAGGATCTAGCTAGCATGCCATGCACTGCAGCAAGTAACCAGGTTAATCCTACCTTGGGAATTATTGGGTGAGGGGAAGATGTTGAGAGAAAGTCATAAGATGCTGAATAAATGTGTTGCAAATCACATGCCATAGTCTCACCCTGGCCTTTCCTTGAGGACAATACTTGAAGACAAAGAAAGAAATACAGTATCAGCAACAAAAGGTTGCCATAGATAAAATTGTTTACTAAGTTGGTTGAGCTTTTTGACAGCAGATGGTTACAAGGGCTCTTACTCATTTGGGTTTAAGAACTGCCTCTCATGTAAGCCTCTGCCTCAGTGACTCAGTGGGAGCCACACCTTCAGACCTTGGCCAAAAGCTGCACTTCTTTCAGCAGGCTGGATGGGAATGAAGATCAGGCACTAATGCTAACAAAATATTTTCCCTGAGGTAACATCCTTTTTTCCCATGTTTTTCCACCTTTCGCTGAAACTATTGCAATGAAGCCAGCCATAGATGCCTCCAAATATTCTGCTTTTGTCTAATAAAAATCTATTGCTTATTATCTTGCTTTATACACACCTCCTTCCTTAAAAGGCCTACTGGGATTTTGGCAAAAGAAATGAGAACATACATATATTGTTTTAATTTGGTCAACAAAGTTTTAGATGTATGTATATACAGGTCATCCTCAACTTACAACAGTTCATTTAATGACCGTTCAAAGTTACAATGTCACTGAAAAAAAGTGACTTATGAGCATTTTTCACACTTTACAACCATTGCAGCATCCCTATGGTCACATGATAAAAATTCAGATGCTTTGGCAACTGACTCATACTTATGACCGTTGCTGTGTCCCAAGGTCATGGGATCACCTTTTGCAACCTTCTGACAAGCAAAGACAATGGAAAGCCAGATTCACTTAACAACTGTGTAACTAACTTAACAACTGCAGTGATTCACTTAACTGTGGCAAGAAAAGTCATAAAATGGAGCAAAATTCACTTCATTGTTTCACTTAGCAACAGAAATTTTGGGCTCAATTGTGGCCGTAAGTTGAGGACTACCTGTACCTACATATGCGAGTGTGTCCATGCCTGTGTGTCAAACTTTTGTATTAAAACCCAATAGCCATAAATTTTTTTCAGAGTCTTCTTCTACCAGCCAATGATTGTCACAGGCAAAAAATGACACTTGGCTAACCTGTTGGATATACAGGTATGCTAATTTTTTTTAAGTTAGTCTCCATCCTGGAACATCTGGTAGAACAACTGATATCAAGTCTGGGAGAATCTATAATACTAACTCCTGAGAGGAAATGATCTGTGAAAAAAATCAGAGAGCATTTCTATGTATCCCATGTAAAGGCTCAGTGGCACTTTTGCTATATATGATTAGAGATAAATACTTTAGTATCACTTCAGAAAAGGCCAGACTCTTATCTTCTCTCTTCAGACTTGTATCTTCAGATATTTCTACTAGCTGAAGACCTTTTGAATCTAAATGAAATGGTAAATTCTGAAGAAAAGCACAAAAAAACCCCCAACAACCCAGGGGTGGGTTCTACTTACCTGTCCTACCGGTTCTAAAGGTGCACATGCTTTGTGCGTGGTCGGGCGTGCGGAGCGCGCGTCCGGTGTGTGCACATGCCAAATGGGCACTCCTGCGCATGCGCAGAAGCTTTTTTTGGCTAAAAAAGGTCAAAAAAGTTTTCTGCGCATGTGCGCAAGCGCACTCCACACACTCCACAACCGGGCCGGTAAGTACAGGCGCGGGGGGGGGCGCGGTCTGGGACGCATAGAACCAGTTCGGTGACGTCACAGTGTCACTGCTACCGGATCGCGTGAACCGGACCGAACCGGGGACAACCCACCACTGCAACAACCCAACCATAGAGCTTATTTATAGGTTCTCCATTACCTGGAGTTGACTTTATTTATCCAGCTGAGGGACATACATGTGCGTATTTCACAACCATGAAGATGGTGGTTAGAACTGCATGCAAAGCACAAAAGGAAGTCTCAGCTTTCCATCACATGGTCATAGCTGGCATTTTAAATCTTTTTTTTTCCTGCTACTCCAATTAGTGGAATCAGGTCACTTGGAGCAAATACAGATTTCAGTCTAGATAGAACATGCATCTCCAAAACCAGACCTGACTGCAATTAACCTGTCTCTGAATGTAGTGCTGCATTTGGGTATTGCTAAGTGGGAATCAAGAAATCTACTGTTTCTTCCTCTGTCCCAAATTCCCTATGGATATACATTTGGCTCCATGCAGTGGAGTATCTCTTTCATCTCAAAGACTTCTAGATCAGATGGGTTTTAAAAGCCTCTTCTGCAGAAAAGTCTAAAATTGGCAGTGTGCTTCGTTGTGCATTCGTTGTCCTCAAAGGCTTTGGTAGGGAGGCCTTCAGGCTGTCATAGCAACATTTGAATATTTATAATTTTCCATGTTCAATGAAGCTACAGCATTTCTCTTGACTTTTTGCAAACCCATAGATCACAAAGAGTCTTAGAGCATCTTTTCAAATGAATATATTTTACTGTAGTGCTTTTGTGCACTACAGCTCCCTTCATCAGTGCATGGAGTAACTTTCTTGACTTGATCTGAGAAATCTTGAACTTGCTTATTGTCCTAGTTAATGCTTCCTTCCTTAGACAGAACTTGCAAAATATGTCTAGAATGACTGTTTCTTTTATTTGTGTTCCGAGAAATTTACAGTACTTTGTTTCTGAATACATTGAAATAATCATTTCCAACTTAATGTCATTAAAAATGGCATGATGCAAAAAGTTGGCACATAGTCACCTTGGAATGCTGCAAAATTAACCAAAGTTAGTTTAAGCAGAGTTTCTTTTAAAAAAAAGGAATCCAGCTGGCTAAATTCATCATTGTGCTTAGCCATAATTAATGATTTTACAAACCACCATAGCTGAATGTATATATCAAGGTGTAATGTGGTTTAACTTCCAGTTTCATCAAAAACACATTTAAAAAACAAAAACAGCTATGGAAAATATTCTTTGGAAAAGTTTCCCATTATAATACCAAGATGGCTGTGCAAATACAATAAATACACAACTGTTGGAGTTCATTCAGTATGTCTAGGGTTATCAGACCTCTGGCAAAAGGAAGAAATGTTCCTCCCTTTTGTCCTTGTATCTTCTCTCCAGCAGGCAGAGACATAAAATCAAATCTTGTCTGGCTTTTTGAGTGTCTCTTTTTAAAAATTTAAATTGCTTTCCCAACAGTAGTCATTCAAACTCTTGTGCCTTGTGACCTTGTAAATTGCCTGCTTCTTTTCCTTGTTTATCAACAGACTCAACAGTCTAGAAATCTATTTTCCCATTCCAGCAATCAGCTTCAATCCAGGCCCTTCAAATCTATGATTGCTGTGGTCTGTAGATCACATGACTTGTTTCTATGGTGAAATTTGGAAAACATATTATTGTCAGTTCGGTATTCTCACTAGCATAAGTTCTTGAAAATAAAGATGTTTTGAGAAAATACTGTGACTGAAAAAAACCAGTCTTTCTGATGCTGGAAAAAATAATATCGCGTACATGTAGAGCTTTTCTTTTTTCTTTCTTTTTCTTTTCTTTTTTTTTTTCAAACTTTTCAATTTACAGTATTTTTGTTATGGATGCCAAGAAAATTAAATCTTTAGCTTTTATCTTCCTTTCCAATTGGCCGTGTCCTCCCTTGCTGGTTCAGATATCTGGCAATCCAAAATATGCCAAGACCAGAGTTTCCTGTGCAATCAATTACTTATTACCTATTTTGGAAACTTGTAATTTCTTGATTTTACCTCATATATGCCCTGGGTCTTTGCAAAAGTGAGCTTTCTATTTGCAAAGGTGTCAGGGTTCCAATTCAGCATTATTCGTTATTTCACCCTCCAAAGGAAAGGCTGTCTGATCTAAGCCAACTTTTAGGTAAAGTACATCTACATCAGGGGTGTCAAACAGGATTTCTTTGAGGGCCGGATCAGCACTGTAGTTCTTCCCTGCCAGCCGGGAGATGGGGGGGGGGGGGAAACGGGACGGACACCTCCTGCAGCACTTTGCCAGCCAAAACAGAGCACCTCCTGCAACACTTTGCCTCCCCCCTATGCTCCATTTTTGGCCTGGACGACCTCCTGCAGCACTCTGTCGGCCAAGATGGGCCATGGGGGGGGGATGTGCGTGGCACCTCCACACCCCATTTTAGCTGCCAAAGGCCAGTCCTTTGCTATTTCCAGGCTGGCCCCGCAAGCCACATTTAAGCACTCTGTGGGCCACATCTGGCCCACGGACCTTGAGTTTGACACCCGTAATCTACACAAACATCCAGATCTCAAACATCCAAATCGCCACTAATTGGCAAGGAAGAGATGGTATTTTCTGAAGTTGTTGGCATTTTTGCAGCCCAAGTTAGCACCTGCAGCAGTCTAAGAAAGGCTAAATTAGCCTTTATAAATTAGCATCTGCAATTTTTATGTCCTTTGCAGCTGCCTGGTAAGCTTCCTCTTTTGCCTTGTGACCTGCATGTCTGTCTGTTACAAAATGATTTTTGTGAGATGAAAATTTTACACACACACACCCAAAAAAAAAAAATGCAGAGAAGCCTGCAGAGAAGTTCGAGGAGCTTGTGATCAAGTCTGGAATTTTTAAAATATATTATGAATATTCATTCACTCTGCTATGACATGGGGAAAGACAGGAGGATTCAAATAGCTAATACAAGAGGCACAACTGGGAACAATGCCCCTTAATAAACTGAGAGCCCCTTTCCCCAGTCCCAGAACAATGGGCCCCTCCTCTTCGTATTTTCTAAGAATTTTCTAGGCTATCTATGTTCTATAAAAGTAAAACAACTTATTCACTATTTTTTTTAAAGGTAAAGTGAGAAGAGACCTACAATATGGAAAACTCCAGATCCATTACTATCCCAAAACATGACAGTAGGGTTCCCCAAAGTGGTCAATATCAAAAACCCCAAAGTCAATGAGAGTATCTATTTAGCAGTCTCATTTACTATAATAAATATTTGAGGATTGCTGAATAAAGGGTTTGGGGACCCCTGTTCTAAATGTTCAAGCTTTAGGGAAGCCATCTTCTTAAACCTGTATCTAAGATAGTAAAATAGATCTCTCAAAGGACTAGAAATAAGAATAAATTATCAGTCATCTTTAATAAAGGAAGATAATATTCTGTAATCATTAAAGCTTCTTAATGAGATTTCTTTTGACATTAATATAAAAGGGAGTGTTAGAATTTTAATTTGGTGTCAGATCTTCAGAGTTAGTCAAACTCTTTTAGCAAAATTTATTTATTTGTCAAGCGTATATAAGATAACAGGTAAAAGTATAAACATAATTTGAATACATGAAAAGAGTAAGA
>JANHFM010003891.1:71746-84576 GCA_032468115.1 Grayia smithii
CTGGGACTTGAAGTCCGCCAGGCTTAAAGTTGCCAAGGTTGGAGACCCCTGATCTAGTTGGCACTGGTATACAGGTTGTCCTCGATTTACAGCAGTTCCTTTAGTGGCCTTTCAAAGTTACACAGGCACTGACAAAAAAAGGGACTCGTGACCATTTTTCACGGCCACAACCTTTGCAGCATCCCGGGGTCATATGATCTCTTTTGTGACCCTCTGACAAGTCAGCGGGGAAGCTGGATTTGCTTAACAACTGTCTTGCTAACTTTTATCAACTTGCAGGGATTCACTTAACAACTGTGGCAAGAAAGGTTGTAAAATGGGGGAAAACTCGGTTAACAAATGTCTCACTTGGCAACATAAATTTTGGGCTCGATTATGGTCGTAAGTCGAGGACTACCGGCAGTCACTTCTATCGTATCATGGCATTCTGAATTGCTTGGTTTTGCTACATCTATCAAATTGACGGATATCTTTTAGCTCTTTTAGCACCGTTTGATTTCTCCAACTGACTGAAGCAAAGGATGTTAAAAGAAAGGCAAATGGGGGTTAAACGAAAAGCAGTGCTAGCAATATACGATCTGTGGTTGCTGAATCACCTTAGTTCCCAAGTCTCATTCTAATGTTTTAGTTCTACTTTTCTATCTCCATCTCTTTCCAATGTTAAGGACTGTAGTATTACATCTCTTGCAAATAAGGAGGGAGAGGAAACAGGTTAATTGTATTCTTAGCCCGGTTATTTAAATTTGGGGGGAGAGTATCAAAACATGTTTTCCCTCTTTTCATTCACGTAGCTCTAAAGATACAGCTAACAATACACTTTTCTTATTGTACAGAAAGTACAGTAGCCCAACTCCATGTTGGTGCAAGGGAAAGAGAATTGTAATCTTCTTTAACTACAGCCCCACTTGAATTTGTTGCTCTGAAAAGAGCAAGAGTTTGCTACTAAAATATCCCTGTTCTTTAGTGGACCATTATCTATCTTGAAGAACTAAGCAGAGTTGAATCTGGTTAATGCTTGGATGGAAGACTGTTGACTAGGAAGTAGAAAACAAACAGAACATCCCCCTGAGGTGAGCCAGGCTGGAGAGCATCATGCTTGACTTTCTGAAAATCCCTCCAGAACTGGTTGTGCCATTAGATCTGAGGACCTCAGGGAACTGGTGAATGCGTGAGGTGGCTCCATGGTTATTAACATTTCCTCACCCATTGTTTCTTTTTTTTAGCTTTGTTTCTATAGTTTCAACACTTTCTAATAATTGTTATTTATATTAATAATTGTTTTTTTTAGCTTTGTTGAACACAGCCAAGAGCAATTTGTTTTGTGACATTTTATGTGAATTTGAAAAAAATAAACCAGAAGAAAGGAGGGGCAAATCATTTCTATTTTGTTGGCAAAACACCTCCACATGGATGTGTTCCTGTAGCCACAGGAATCAAGTCACACCTGAAAGAGATTTTATCTTTACTTTTTGGCAATGTGAGGAACTTAAGGTGGATCACTTCCCTGATCCACTTTTATTCCACGAATAAAAAATGTAACTATGATTTAAAATAATCATTTGATTCTTCCTCACTTTGAGCTCCCTGTAAGCCAATGATCTTCCACAGTAACTTTCTTATACAGTGGCTGCAAAGATAAAATTTGGATCCCTCCCCTCAGAACTTACCTTTGAGCATTACAATAATCAGTATATCATTTTGCGAAGATGTGCATTAACAATACTTCAGCTAAACATGATTCATCATTGGGGATTTTTTTTAATATAGTTTACTTGTTTGTTTATTATTGCCACTCAAGTCATAGCAATGATGATAGGTGTTGTACAAGAATTAAAACCAGTCAATAAACAAGTTGCTTTATGTATTGCTGCCCTTAATTATTTGTTGTTGTTGTTGTCAAATTGCAAAGTAGCTACATAAAATCAAATTACTGATATGGGATGGGAACCAGCGGCATTTCAACTAAATTTTCATAGTCATTGTTTGCTTTCACATTCATGAGTGCAGGCAGTAGTTCCTTTGCGGCTGTGTTCATAAACTATACTAAGCTATTCTGCTTTGGCACAAATCAATGCCTGCCTGGTTTGTCTCAGCAGAGCTGGCTGGGGAATTCTGGGAGTTGAAGTCCACACATCTTCCAGTGGTCAAGGTTGAGAAACACTGCTGTATAAGGATGATGGAAGAGAGCTTGTATGTTTATTCTCATGTAGGGGAAATCTTCATTTTCTAATTGGACAATTTTTTCACACTCTTTTTTAGACATTTCATGATGAAGATCTATCTGTGCATTTTGGCCCTAAGTTTTGGGGTCTCCTTTGCTGCTCCAGGTTTGGATCCTGCTTTAGACAATCACTGGTTGAGCTGGAAAACATGGCATAGCAAGAAGTATCATGAGGTGAGCCTTTTCTAGGACTCAAGAGCATGATTGCTTTGGTAATTGACAAGGTATAAAACATGTCTTTCTTGCAAAAAGAGTCAGGCATTAGAAATAGTTAATTAGACACAGTTACAAATACATTTTTAAAAATATGGTGATATTGGTGTCTGGGTTAAAATATCAAAATGTGGTTTGAGATTATTTATAGTTTTGAAGCAAGGTTTCTGCAATAATTTAAATAAATAAATGGATTCCCTTTTGGAAATAGAATAGAATATTAAAGAAGTAAAAGTAAAAGAACAGCAACTTACTAGAAAATCCTAGCAATAAAATTCTGCATATTTTGTTCCTCATGCATAGAAAGAAGAAGGCTGGAGGAGGATGATCTGGGAGAAGAATCTGAAAATTATTGAATTGCACAATCTGGACCACAGTCTAGGCAAACACAGTTACAGACTAGGAATGAATCATTTCGGAGACATGGTATGGATGAGCAAAATTGCAAGGCTGTTTTTCTTCAGTAATTGTTTGCGTGTTATGCTGATGAATCTTCTTTTTCTTCAGACTAATGAAGAATTTAGGCAAGTGATGAATGGCTTTAAACAGTCTCCGTCTCAAAAGAAATATAAAGGATCACAATTTCTTGAGCCAAACTACTTGGAGGTTCCGAAATCGGTTGACTGGAGGGAGAAGGGTTACGTAACACCAGTAAAGGATCAGGTATGTGCCTTCCTTATTTTAATTTCCTTAAGGTAATTAGAGTAAAATTTATGATTACCCTAGGAAATATTATTCTGAACAGATGTTCTACACCTAGAAGAATAGGGAGAAAAAAATAATTGAAATGAGGAACTGGACCAGTTCTATAAGAGAATATATAGCAATTGGAAGTTTATTATGATAAAGAGGAGACAGTGCAGAGGTATATAACGATAATGTGGGCAACTCAGAGAAATCTTTTTTCCTTTTTTCACATTGTGATATGATACAAAGAAGTATTTGAACAATACAGAGTTGTATGGAATTGCTCCACCAGTGTAAACAATTTTAAAAATAGATTGGTCAAATATATGGAATTTCAAGTTTTCAGTGACTTTTAGTCATGATAGCTGTATAATAAATACCTCCTGAATCATAGGCAGTGTATCTAAAATGCAAACTGCTAGGGTGCAACTATGGAAGAGACCTATCACAGTCCCACCTATGTTGACAAGCTTCATGAAATCATCTGGAATAGCACAATGAAGTCAAAAAAGGTTCATTTAGGCAGATCATCGGCCTGAGCCAGCAAAAGCTAAGCCAAATGATTTTCAGCAGTGCTGATTAGAAGTCCGGTTGTTTGTGTCAAGATCCCAAAGTACTATGTACTTCACAAGGGTGTTAACACTTCATGAGTTGTAGCATGTGAAGGCTTTTCCACCCTTTCTAAAATAAGAATCATTGAAGTGTTTGTTCACTCAGTCTGGCCTCTGAGAATGGAGAGAATAGTAGTGTTTTTTTCTACACTGCTCTGTGTAGTCTTACTCAGCCAGGAAATAAAAACATTGACTGTGAAAAACTGCTAGCTAATTTGCTGAATATGTACTTTTATAATTCTGTCACTTACAAAGCTGTCACTGGTGTTTGTGTAGATTCTGTGATCAAAGTTAAATGCTGGAATCACACAAAACTCAAATATAAGGTCAATTACCCAATACCTGGCTTGGCACAACGCATTAAACCATAAGCTTCTGCTGGCTGGATTTCTAATATACTAAGCCACGCAGAAATCCAGAATGTGGTGTGAATCCACCGTTATAGAAAGTAGATAGGAGATGGGAGTCCAGAAGTTGAAACAGAAAGAGATTTAATAATTGCATGCAATAAAGGTTAATTGATAAGCAAAAATAACGGAAGCAATATTTGGAAGATGGGAGCTACTGTAGAAATAAGAAGGCAAAGCTCAAACTGAGCCAAGAGAACAAGAACTAGGAGATAACTTTTTCCTAAAGCAACAAGTTACAATAAAGTACATCACAAATGTTTAATTTTTTTAAAAAAATAATGCATGTTCCATTTCACCTCAGGGTCAGTGTGGATCTTGCTGGGCATTCAGTGCAACTGGTTCTCTTGAAGGACAGCACTTCCGCAAAACTGGCAAGCTGGTTTCTTTGAGTGAACAAAATCTGGTTGACTGTTCTGGGCCAGAAGGAAACCAGGGCTGTAATGGAGGACTCATGGACCAGGCTTTCCAGTACATCAAGGATAACAATGGCATTGACTCTGAGGAATCGTATCCATACATTGGAAAGGTAAAAGGTCACCTTGAATCAAGTCATGTCCCTTTGTTTAGGTCCTTGATCAGGAAAACAAAGCTTTCAAACCAGGATTATTCATCTTGACTTGTGAATTCCACTTGGTTTTTTTAGTCAAATTCACTTGTCAGATTTATTTGACCTAAGAACATAATTCCCAAATTAATAACAAAAGATCCTTTCATTCAAGGAATGCTATTTCAGGGAGCCTTCTTAATTACTGTTCCCCATTTCTGAGAACAGTATTCTAGCAGATAGCAATAGGACTTATATATTGCTTCCTAGTGCTTTACATGCCTCTCTAACCGGTTTACATAGTCAGCATATTGCCCCCAACAATCTGGCTCCTCATTTTATCAACCTCAGAAGAATGGAAGGCTGAGTCAACCTTAGCTGGTCAGAATTGAACTACTGGCAGTGAGCAGAGTTAGTCTGCAATACTGCATTCTACCACTGCGCCACCACAGCTCTTGAAATAATCCCACCTTAGCCATGATAGCTGGCTGCATGATGTTGGGGCAGTCATTCATTCTCAGCCCACTTCACAGTGTTGTTGTGGGGGAAAAAGGAGGTGGAATTGCCATGTTACGTTACTTATAAAGTAATAAAGATGGGATAAAGAAAATCTAAAATGCATAAGTAAGAATTTTACAGAATATTTTAATTATCAAAGGAAGATTTTTTAGAAAGATTTGTGTAATAATGATGATCATGGTTTTAGAGACTGCAAAACTCCCACAATTTCTTAACAGATTTACACATAAGTCATCACATAACTTTGTTGGTAGAACTCATTGCTTCTTTTCCAGTTATCCACATAAAGGCAAATTGGAAACAATGTTCAAATCACAATGACTGAAATGATTGATAAATACAGTAGTAATTCCTTTAGGTTGGACACAGAACTTGTTTTTCTACTTGGTTTGGAAAATAGAACATTTGGTAAATTGGATTGTCCCAGGAAGTTTATGTTGTGATACAATCAGTTCATCTTACTCAAGCAAAGAAAATAACTACCACAAAAATTTTCTGGGTATTTCAAATTCACAATGGAAAATTAAGACAGGGCTATATTTATAGATGAGCATATGTATATTTCCTGTAGTCTTTTCTTAGTTTTACTGCATTTTGTATTTACATTGCATGCAGTATGAGAATGATCAGAAAGAAACAATACTCCATAGCATCATATGATAATAGGATATTAATATCTGCAGATGAACTAAGACAGTAGTTCTACCTTGTTTTAGGGCTCATTGCCTTTTCTTATTTATGCAGTCCAGAGATCGGTAACTTCATATGGCTTAATATTAATCACAGGTAGCCAAAAGACATAAGGCATGTTCTAAAGCAGTGTTTATCAACCTTGGCTGCTGGAAGATGTGTGGACTTCAACTCCCAGAATTCCCCAGCCAGCAGAGCACTGATTTTTTTTTTTCTTTTCAGGATGATGAAGAATGCTTGTATAAGCCTGAGTACAACTCTGCTAATGATACTGGCTTTGTGGACATCCCCGAAGGACGGGAAAGAGCTTTGATGAAGGCAGTGGCTGCAGTAGGACCAGTCTCTGTGGCTATTGATGCAAGCCACTCCTCTTTCCAGTTCTATGAATCTGGTGAGGATTTGTGAAAACATAGGCTTTTGAATGAATTTATCAGTCTATCAAGATGCACTGGTTAAAATTCCCATCTGTCTCAACCATCATTGTCACTGTTACTTGGAGTTGTGGCCCTACAGTTCAGTTCAGGTTTGGGAAACTATGGAATAAAGTATTGGAGGTACGGTATATATGAAATGGGAAATAACTAAGAAGGTTCCAGAGTGCTTTAATAGCCCCCAATGCATTTCATATAGGAGCAGAATACACACACACACACACACACACACACACACACACACCATGCATGCATCAATTCAGGCGTGAATTATCTAAAAGCAGCCGTTCTTTGTACAGGATGGTTCATGCACAACTATACAGAGTATTGTGTGTCCCTTGCAACTACTATGAAGAATTGCTAATTATGTTAGGAATAACACCAGCATATTCATGAGTTCAGAACATTTCCAGTTTGCTTTTTTCTTAATGAAAAAGCATCACCACACCTCATAATTTGCTTGAGAGTAACTATTGAGGAATCCATTCAACTTGGTTTGGATTTCTTACTAACTCTTATTTGTGCCTATTTCTCCATTATTCACTCTGTTCTCCAGGATTGAGTAGGGATATTTTGGACGGAGGAACATCCAAAGCTTTATAGTAGGCAAGCAATCAGGAAAGGGCCTCTTCTGCCATGCAAAGAATAGCAAGGTGGAGCACCACTATGCTTCTTAATCTTCTCCAAAATCCAGAAAAAGCTAACAGTCCCTTATCCAGAAAGACCTGTGTATGTCAGAGGAGCTTTGATTACAGAGGATCCAAAGCTTGCTTAATTTTATGCTGAACTTTTTGTAAAATATCTTTTGTGATGGTTCTGCCTTCGACAAAATCTACCTAAATAAGGTGGAAGGAGATTATACTTTGTGAGATGGTATATGGATTTTGAAGTTTGTTCCCATTTCTTCCTCTGGCACTATTTAGTTTGGGCATTATTCATTATTTTGAGCAAAAGTGGGACATCATATAAAAAAGCATAGCTTACTAGAAGAAACACTTGTCTAAAACTGTAAACTTGCTAGCCTTTGTTATTCATTTGGTGATTGGACTGGAAAATAGCCTACTAGGACATATATCTTATCATCCTTGGTCCAGACACTTCATGGAAGTAGATAAGCTAAGTCAAAACTGAAGATCCATGGCTTAGTATGAACTTCTCTACTTCTAGAGAAGTTACTGATTTTTGGAAGCTAACCAACTATTCTAATTCTAGGTGTTTACTATGAACCACAGTGCAATAGTGAAGAACTGGATCATGGTGTTCTTGTTGTTGGCTATGGCCATGAAGGTGCAGATAATGATGATAACAAGAAGAAGTATTGGATAGTTAAAAACAGGTATGCTTAAAATATTTAGGCGGAGTTTTTTTCACAAATTTTCTCTGCATTCCCTCTTTCAAGTGCCAGGCTTATTAATAGTAAGATATGCAAGATGTTAAACATAGGTAGCCCTCAGTTAATTGTATTCAAAAAATCTGTTGCTAAGTGATATGACTACATTGATTTAGGATAGCAGTTGTCATTGCATATGGTTGTTAAGTACAACATGACCATGACTTCCTGCCAGCTTCCCAATTGGCTTTGCTTGTTGGAAGCCAGCAGTGAAAGTTACAATTGGTGGAATGCTATGTGCAAGTTTCCAAGCACCAAATTGCGATCATAATCACCATGCGAAAACTGATGGCCGCATTTTTGAGGACTGTCTGTAAGTCTCATTCAGTGTCATTATAACTTCAATTGCTGAACAATTGGTCACTAAACAAGGACAACCTTTTCCTTTATTCCAACCCATTGTAGAATCCTGAAAAAGTTAAGTCTGAAGGTGTATTTCAAGTTGGTGCCCTCCAGCTCTCCCATTACGGGTCCTGCTTGTTAGATCTGATGGAAATTGTAGGCCCATTCATATCTTAATGTAAATAGTTGTAAAGTTCTGGTAATTAACAATATAAATAATAACATTAGCTTAAAAAAAATCTCAACAGGCTAATGACTGCTTTTCAATGATGATGTCACACACTGAAAATATAGTTTATTTGAGAGCTACGAACTACATTCAGTTTTTGTTGTTATCTTCTTTTTAAATAACTAAAATCCCTGAAGTATGGTAGTTATGGTGCTGATCTGGCACTGGGTTTTCAATCGATGGGAATCTTATGCATGCTTCCTTGGACTTCTGAAGGAGAGGCAGGAGATACACATGTTAGCAAAACAAGTGAAAAGAGAGTGAGTTTATAGATTGGTCAGGAAATATTGCTAACCATCCTCTCTAAAAGGGTGATGTGTTGGATGTATAGGTTAACAATACTGCATGATAACTTTTGATAACATTCCAAAAAGAATCTTGGCAGAGTAGAAAAATTCCTAACCCACTCTTACCTTCTTCTTTTCAGCTGGAGTGAAAAATGGGGAGACCAAGGCTATATATACATGGCTAAAGACCGAAGCAACCACTGTGGAATAGCTACAGCAGCTAGTTACCCCTTGGTATAATTGTGCAAAAAAAAAAAAAAGGTGTCACCTGGGACAACCAGAGCCATCTTAGATTGACAGAAAGTTTGAACCACTGGAATAAGCTTGTTGGTCGCTCTTTGGCACATTCTGGGGCCACCAAAGTATTCTGGCACCGAAAGGATTTTGAACTGACAATTGCACATGTTTTTTTTAATATAATAGATTGTATCAGTTTCTTCTGAGAACCAAGTTGTGATTTGATTTTTTTTTTTATACCTTGAAACTCTCTGATGTTTACTTGATGGCAAGAGAAGCCTTCTTTTTTAAAACTTTCAATGTAAATGTTGCTTAAGTGAGCCCAAGCTTGTAATATTGATAGCTTGCAGCCAGCGATTTTATTTTATAAAACTGCAACTTGCACAAAGTGTTACAGCACCTGGAAATAAATACTGAACATTTCAATATCTTTGTATGAGCTCTTTTTTTTTTTTTTTTTTTGTGCATTAAACTTCTTTTTTATCATTTTGGGTCAGTGGAAACTCTCATTTTCTGGAGTGGTTAAATTTGTTGATTACCGGATGTTGTTTTCCAAGGAAGGCCATTTCCTGAAAGGAAGGCAAAGGAGAATGTTTGTCCTTTCTCCCTTATCTCAGTAAATTCTATCTTCTGTTTGGTTGTTTTATACAATCAGCAATATCCTATTGGGAAAACGTGAACAAAATACAAGCAGTAATATTTAGCTGTATTGGAGTTTCTTTGTTCAAGTGTAGAAAAGCACTTATAGAATTGCCTGCCAGTGATATGGGTGATTTCAAAAGTAGTTTGGCAGGGACAAAAATAGCTAATATGGATGCAATTATAATGCCACACTTTGCCGTGCCTAAACAGAGAGCCAGTTAGGTGTGATGAAACGCAGCACCAGGGGTTAGGAGATGCTGAGAACCACTTCTGTTTAGGTACAAAAGCCATCTGGGTGATTTGGGGCCAGTCAATTTCTCTTGGCCATGGCAAAATCACTTACAAAATGTTACCAAGAAAATATTACTGGTCTGTGCAAGTAGTCTTCAAGAGTCAAGATTGACTTAAAGGATCAAAACAAGAAGTCATTCCAATGGCAATAGTTTTGAGGAAGAATGAAAGTGTGTCCAGGAGTTGAGGTGGTTTCAAGATTTGACAATGCAATCTTATACGTGTCCCTTTTGAAGGAATGATCAAGTCAGTAAAAGCTGCTCTAACTTTTTAAAATAGGGAATTTTTAAAAGAGCGTATATTCATTGTCTACTAGACAATGAGTACACAAAAAATTGGAATCCTGAGAAAGTATGAAGAACTGATCTATGACAAATTAGTAGATATGAGTTAAATCAGTGGTTCTCAACCTGTGGGTCAGGACCCCTTGGGGGGGGTGTCGAACGACCCTTTCACAGGGGTCACCTAAAACCATCGGAAAACACATATTTGTAATGGTCTTAGGAACCAAGACACTGTTCCTCTATCCATCTCCAGGTGAGTCTAATAGGTCCTACTTCCAAGTAGGTGCCCTAGACTCTGATTTTCATTAGATGTGGGCCATTGCGCTTGTGAGAAAGGTCAAGGAAACTTCTGCCTTTCAGGTGTTTACAATTCATAATCATTTACAGTTATGTAGTAGCAACGAAAATAATTTTATGGTTGGGGGTCCCCACAAGATGAGGAACTGTATTAAAGGGTCGCGGCATTAGGAAGGTTGAGAACCACTGACTTAAATGATCCCGCAAACTCGATTTCTGTAGATTAGGCCTGGATTTAATCCTTGTACCCCTTAAAGGCTTACCTTTGTTTTTGCTAGTGTTTTGTTTAGCTTGATAAACAAGGTTTTTCCACTGCCCTGATTGGTGATTAGTAAATTGATCGTTATGTTCTTGTAAAGTAAGCCAACCTGATCCCTAACTTGTTGACTCAGAAATTGGTCATACTAAACTGAGCAGGACTTCCTTCTCAATACAAGTGCTGGAAAACGGCAGCCTAAATTGTGTACAATGCTGAGTTACTGTAAGATGAGCCCAATTTCTTGTAACGCTGTTCAAGCCATTTGTTTCCATCAGCAAAACTATCTAAAAAACATCCCACATGAATGTCAGTGACAGGAAAGCATATTGTTTTCTGTAAAAAGATCTGAAGCATCAAAGGCTTGACTACAACAGGAAATGGAACACTTCTGAAGGCTGGCAAGTTTGAAATGGGAGAGGATGAGGTTAAATGTGCTGAGAATGCATTCCAAAATGAAGTATCCTGGCCCTTGCCCCATGTTTTGTTTTCAAACACAATAGCACATGATTGTGAATAGGATATCTTGGCACCTTTCCCTTAGTGCTAAACTTCTGCTGGAAGTTAAACAGTAATTGGCAGAGAAGTGGCCCAGGGATGACTCTCTACAGGTACATTCATTGGGTAAGAATTTTTGCCATAATTGCCTCCCCATGGAAATGGGCAGACTGGTTTTAATAATTGATCATATTGGGTAGATAACAACTTTACAAACAGCAAATAAAAAAACCCTCCCTTTTTATGACCACATAATCCCTTAATTCTGGGTATGGGTGACTGGATAAGAGCTGAGTGTTTACCGGCCGGATGTCCTTCCTGACACCACATGGAGCTCACAGCAGATATTTTTTTTCTTTACACCCTAGGACAGTGGTTCTCAACCTGTCGATCAGGACCCCTTTGGGGGTCGAACAACCCTTTCACAGGGGTCACCTAAATCCATAGGAAAACAGATATTTCCAATGGTCTAAGGAACTGAGACACTGCTCCTCTTGTGATTGGGGGTCACCACAACATGAGGAACTGTATTAAAGGGTCACGGCATTAGCAAGGTTGAGAACCACTGCCCTAGGAGATAAATATCTGGCAATAATTAGGGTTGAACTCTCAACCTTCCTAGTGGGACACAAGCGTCTTCACCATAGGCCAAAGTTCCCTAACCTTTCTGGATTTGTGGACTGATGGGGAGGAGGAGAGGAGATGGTTTTGTGTGAGCAGCAGGCAAGCATGCATGCAGCTCCATTTGCACAATGGAACACACGCAAGTGGGGATGCATGGGCATGCGTACTCGCCTAATGCTTCCATGGCCCAGTTCCAAACGGTTCATGGTCTGGTTAATGGACTGTGAACTGGGAATAAGGGACCCCTGCCAGAGGCCACTGTGCCACTCTTTAAAAACAGCAAATAAATACATATAAAAAGCTTGGAAAAAACAAAAGAACACACACATACTGTGCAGATGCACAAATATATACCTGCACACATACTAACTAGTAGCCTGGGGGTCAAAATTAGCTCTGCATATATCAACACAGAATGATTAATATAACCAAGCAGAGCCGGTTAAGAATCTTTTTAAAGGCCAGCAGAGTCAAAGCTATCAACATACTGCTGTTGTTCTGCAGGCCAGGCATTGAGTTGCACGCATGAATATAATCCATAAAATATGTATTATGGCAACTTTATGTCCTCTGTTGTACTGTTTGGATATGTAGGGCATACTGATTGGGAATTCTAGACACTGCAATTGAAACATCAAGAATTCAGATTGCAGGTATTAGATAATGAAGTCTTTTAAAAATTAAGAAATATGGAAGATCAAAACGGAATAGAGACTCCCTTTGGCCCACCAATGAAATAAATCAAAGGTGTCAATGTAAGTTATTAAGTGAGTTATTGTGAGATTTTTTTTCCCGTAAAAATAACCAGATAAATGCAAATGAGTAATATTGCTAAAGCTGTAGTGAGTTATAGTATGTGCATGATCATATTAGCAGTCCTGAATATTTCACTTACTTGCCTGGAAGAAGTGGAAAAAGAATTCAGACTCTCTGAAATAAATAGAGGCTATTTTTCAAACTAAGCAAGTCAAGTCAACTAATAAAATTGAATGGAATCATTGTCAATTTCTCCTAAATCCCTTTTTCTAAATCAGTGTTGCTCAACCTTAGTGACTTTACGATGGGTGGACTTCAACTCCCAGAATCCCCCAGCCAGCAAAGCTGGCTGGGGAATTCTGGGAGTTGAA
>JANHFM010003891.1:112174-124366 GCA_032468115.1 Grayia smithii
TGTGGCTCTTTTATCCCTCTGCTGCGGCTCCCTGTCACTCAAAATATGCATCACAACCGCCAATGTGTGACATGCACCAGCATGCAATTTATTGAGCTTTTCAACCCCCAGTAGGCCAACCATGGATAAATCCAAGAAAAGAAAAGATTCAGAAGAAAACAAAATGTTTAATTCAACTACATATGCTAGTTTTGTAGCCCTTCAAGAAATAGTCAGGCACAGGAAGGGTTTTGTGGCTCCCGGTGTTTTCTTTTCTGTGGGAAACAGATCCAAGTGGCTCTTCGAGGGTTTAAGATTGCAGACCCCTGATGTAAGTCTTTTAAACACTGGATGAATCATTGTCTGTTTGGTCCTTTCAGGACATCATAGTATCATCATTCAATAGGAAACCTAGCTGTATGGCTGCAGCAAGCACAATGATGCTGTGTGATGAGCCACGGTGGCGCAGTGGTTAGAGTGGTTAGAGTGCAGTACTGCAGGCTACTTCTGTTGACTGCCGGATGCTTGCAATTTGGCAGTTCGAATCTCACCAGGCTCAAGGTTGACTCAGCCTTCCATCCTTGAAAATCGATAAAATGAGGACCCAGATTGTTGGGGCAATATGCTGACTCTGTAAACTGCTTAGAGAGGGCTATAAAGCACTGTGAAGTGGTATATACGTCTAAGTGCTATTGCTCTTGTCATTGATACAGGTAGTCCTCAACTTATGACCACAACTGAGCCCAAACTTTCAATTGATAAAAGGTGTTCCATTTTACATTTCTCATCAGAGTTAAGTGAATCACTGCAGCTGTTAAGTGAATATCATTTTCCCCATTGACTTTTTTGTCAGAAGGTTGCAAAAGATGATCACAACACTCCGCGACACTGCAACACTGTAAAAATGTGAGTCAGTTGTCAAGCGTCTGAATTTTGATTACCTGACCATGAAGATGTTGCAATGGTTGTGTGAAAAACAGTCATACATCACATTTTTCAGGGCCATTGTAACTTTGAACGGTCACTAAATGAATGATTGTAAGTTGGGAACTACCTATATACCTGCAAATTCAGTCTTGCTCCAACGCAGCATTGCTGTACAAATGAGCTAACAGATCCTTGTTAGTTTTTCTTTTATAGAAAATTCTGCCTTAGCTTGATGTGCAAATTCAGCTGCTTTTTATAAACACTTGAGTTATTGAACCTAAGAGTTAGAATATTTAAAATTCACATAGGAATTCATATCGAAATAAGATCATGCTGTCCACTGTCCATATAAACATGCAGATACGGGAGTATTCTCCAAGAACTCATAGTAAGGAAAACTACCAAGATGTTATCCAAATCAGATATTAACTTTACCCAACTACAAGAGGATCACCCAGTAGCCAATTATTATCCGATGGCTCAACTTTGCTTATTTGCCAATTGCACTAGAAGAAGGGCAAACATAAGCAAAGTTCTTCATTAAGAAATACAAAGTATGTCCACACAGATGTGCACATCAGGCAGGCAATAACTGTCTCTTCAGTTTGCCACTTCCTGTGGGAGGTGGCCTTAAATGGCTGCACTTGCATCATAATTGCTCCCAAGACAATGAACACAATTGCAGGGCATTTGCACACACTTCAAAGTTACTGTTATTGAGCTTACCTTTTGCCCCCAAAGAAAGTTGGGTGGTTGGGGTTCTACCTTCAACCTTCTACTGATCAAAACCTTCTAAGCTGAGTGCTTTCCCCCCCTAATGTTCTGATATAATATTACACGATTTCTATCACACCGAATTTATTTTTGAAATTACTAAATGATGTTAGACTAAAAGGAGGATAGAACAAGACCAAAACTGCAATTGTATATCTATTTACCTGGTGAGCAACCCTAATTTAAATGAATAGGACTTACTGCGATGAAGTACCTGAATAAATGATACAAGTTAAATATATAAGAAACCGATTTTCAAATGTCATATATGTCTAACATTGAATACAGATTCATTAACAGGAAATCACTTTTAACAGTTTGATTTTTGTTCCCAAAAGGCCTAGGCACGTTATAAAATACGTAGGAAATCCTTTCTTCTTCCAGTGTCTTCAATGAAAATATAGACTGAGTAGTTAAATGAGAAAGGGCTGCCTGTGGTTGGCTGAGATCTTGTACTACAATGCTCATCATTCCATCACATCTTCAAATTACAGGAGGGCAAAATAGGTTAGCTGATATTCCAGGAAAGTTAATAAGTACAAAAATAAAATTGATGAATTACATAGTTTTGGCAAAATAAAAGAAGAAAGGTTGGAGTCCAATGCTAAAAAGTAAAGTACAGCAAATCAGAGGACAACATATAAATCCTAGTTGAGACATCAGAAAGCCCCAGCCAAAGAATGGGTTCCAAACTCTGAAGTCATTCAGTTAGGTTGCACTAAGTTTTCGTTTTGATGGATCCTGGTTAGCTACAGAATACAGAAGGAGTGGAACTTCAGGAAGGAGTGTTTAGACATTGAACTCTAGAATAGATTCTAGAGTCATATTTTGGGGTACCATACCTATATTCTCCATCCCTTGGTCAACCAAAACTTGATGGCAAATGAGAGGGGACAAATAATAATGGATCACATGCAGACACTCCTCTCTGAAAATCATGTAGGAAGACAGGTGCATCCTAACAAGCTGCATAATTGGCTACACATTTGCTTTCTTTGACAGTGGATATGGAGGACAAGATTTATATAGCTGAATGTTGTGGCCATGAAATCCATCAAGTTTAATCCAGAAACAGAAGCAGGTTGAGCAATTAAAGGCAAGATTCACTCTGAAACCGTGAAAGAAGATAGCTGCTCCCAGAAAAATTCATATATCCTACTAAGGCATAGTTATTTAACAATTTGTTGAATAAATCATGACTTACTACTTACATATGTAACAGCAAGCTCCAATTTACAAATCATAGCTGCTGAATTCACACATCAAGTTGAGACAGAATCAAATCATCCACAATATTGTATACTACAAAGTGTGCACAAAGGACCAGGCCAATGATGGCTGCAAGTGTGCTTGCATACTTGCAGCACACTTTTGGGCCCTCTGCAAGAGAACTTTCTAGTTTAGTCACTTCTTCCCTTTCAGGATGGCTTCATATGGAAGAGTGATGGGGCTTGATGGAGCTAATTCCTGGCTGTCCAAGAGAGGAATGTAGGTGGATCGTGGAAGGGGTCACCAACACAACTTTCTCAAGAAGAGAAAGATCAGGAAGGATGGGACACACAGAGCAAAGGAAGGTGAACATGCCACAACTCCAGTAGCTGTTTTGAGGGCACCACACGCTCCATCTGAAGAGCGTGCAGAATGAAATTGAAGGACTGAGAAAGAAAAGGTAACAGCTCAGGTGCCCTGTCATTTTTCCAGGCAGAGAAATAAGTAGGGACAGCATCCTGTCTCTCTGTTTCTAACGTCTAGCTTCTGAGTAATCTAGCCGGCTCCAGGCTCCTTCTGACACCTGGCAGAGTTAGCTAGTCAAACACCTGTCCTGTCCTGAACGGGGAGAAGACGATCCCTGCTCCATTTCATGAGACACCTACAACCACCCCGGGACCTTTTCGAAGCTCCCCATTTTCCAGTCTCCAGCGATGCTGAAAGACCACCCCGTCATCCTCATTCAAGCAGCACCTCGAGTCTCGAGAGAAACCCGGGAGAAGATGCGGGGGGTTCATCGCCCGAGGCCGTGCCCGTTGGCTTTGCCAGCCAGAGACTTTGTGCAAACTTACAGGTTGGCAATGCCCGCCTTGCGCACGGCGGTGGAGATGGCTTTGACGGCCGTGCAGAGCGAGTTGAGCAGCTGAGTGAGCTCTCCGGTGCCCCGCGCTTTCCTGCCTCCCTCCATCACGAACCGGGTCACGGTGGTCACATTGGTGTCGAAGGTGGACCGGTCTGTCATGATGGCAAAAACGGCTGTGGTGTTGGCTCTGGACGAGGAGGAGGAGGAGGAGGAAGAAGAAGAAGAAGAAGAAGAGGAGGAAGCGGTGGCCGTTCCGAACCTTTTTGAGAGGGGAAGGGCACGATTGTCAACGGCGGAGGCCGTCCCGACGCTTCCCAGGTCCACCTTCTTTACTACGCGGAACTAGCACCGGCCGCCCACTCCGCAAAGGGGGAGTAGGAGGGGAGCGCCGTCTCCTCCCTCCAGCTGCCCAATCTCGGTAAAGGGGTGGGGAAGCCCCATTCTGAGCTGGGAGGGCAAAGGAGTTTCGTGGCTTTCGCGGAATTGTTGCTTTTGAACTTCGGGACTAACCGGCCCAAGGAAAGACGCGGGAAAACGGGTCGAGCGAAACAGAACCGATCAGATCCCCTAAGAAAGTGAGGGAAGGGAAGGGAAGGAGAAAGGGCACACCACCGGGTACGAAGCTTGAATTTAAAACACGACCGTCGCGCTAAAGCCAGCCACACAAATCACTTTTATAGCTTGCGAAACCGCCCTTCGCCTCCTTTCTGCCCTGTAGAGAAGGGGTGTCCAACCTTGGCAACTTTAAGACTTGTAGACTTCATCTCCCAGAATTCTCCAGCCAGCCATGTTGATTCATCTGCTGTCTGAGGAATTCTGGGAGTTGAAGTCCACAAGTCAGGTTTCCGAATACAATAGCAACTTAGATCTAACTTGATCGGGGACTCGTTGCTTTACAAATAAGAATAAAACTCAAGAAATTAACCAATGAGAAATAGGAGGTGTGCAGAAACTCCGCCTTGAATATATTGTTCAGACATAATATCCATTCCCCTTTCTGTTTGTATAATAGTGTGCATCCGTGTATCTACTGTCCCAAGTGGGGAAAACTGCATACAACGTACTTACTTCTTGAATGAACTTATTTTTCTGAGTTCACATACTACATTACATTCAAAAAGAGCTGCAAACAGTAATCAAGATTAAAATTACAAAGTTTGACATGTTGTGCAGCCTCCTGGATTTGTAACTGATCAGATTGAAGTCAATCACCTTCTCTGTGTGGCTACTGTATCAGACCTGAGCTACAAAACTGAGACAAGAACAAGAAAAAGATACAGAATATTGATAACTGCCACCTGGTGTCCCCTCCCCCCCCCTTTTTTTTTTAAGTTTTGCAGTCGGGATCTTATGGTTTTGTTTTTATGGTAGTACTTTACTGTATTACTTAACTGGGTCACCTGCATACACAATCAAAATTTGGCAGTAAATATCAAAAAAAAACCACCAGTTCATTTAAAAAACCTAATAACTATGTGCAGATCATAATAATGTGTGTGTATATATATATATATATATATATATATATATATATATAATGGATGCTCAATAGGCCAAGGAAATGGAACTCAGTGACCCTATTCTTTTAGAAGGTTGGACCAGCAGTGTGAAGGAGATGAAGAAGTGGGCTCTGGGTAGCAGTGACACCAAGTAATACATAATCGGCATTATCAGGCCCTTGTGTGTCTGGAGAACATGGTCATTGTGACATTGTTCCATAGGTGGCCATATGCAAGGCCCTATTTGATGTTGCTCTGAAGGGGAAAGCTTTGGGTGGTGCTCAATGTATTATCCCCCCAGTTACATGGCTGTATCTCTCACTGAGCTGCTTAGACTCGTTGCCGGAGTGGTTATAGATTATCCCAGGGTCTTCCAGTACTTGGAAATATTAATTTAGTCTCTCTGATGCCACGTATTAGGCTAGTTTAGCAGCATCAAGTTTCTGGGTAATGCAGCTAACCAGTAGGCTAGCTTGGTCGCTCAACAACAAGAGACTGGTGAAGCGGGCACAGCAGAACCTGCATTTTCTGTGTCGCATCAGAAAAGAACCTCTCACGCTCCCGTTGCGAACCGGTAGTAAAGGTAAGTGGAACCCACCCCTGCCCCATACGTCCCGTTTTTGCCCTCCTCAGCCCCCAGGAGCACTCAGCAGGCCTTCCAAACCCTCTGTGTGCCCCATTTTTTGCTAAAAACAGGATGTGCAGATGGTTTGGGAGAATGCTCCTGGGGGCTGAGGAGGGCAAAAACTTTTTTTTTTCTTGTTTACCTCTTCAAAATCTTGGGGCGTCTTATACTCCGGGGCGTCTTATAGTCCAAAAAATATGGTACTTTCTTTGAGAGCAGATAACAGAATTTCATTTTTTGACCATAACGGCTTACCTTATCTTATCTTTAGCTCAAAGCAGATGAAACATGATCTGACATTTCTATCAGTCCTTTGTCATGAAAAGATCAATTCCTCATGATGATGGTTTCCCAACATCAAGGTCTTTTCCCATGAGTCCTCTGTTCTCATTAGGTGGCCAATATATTTGAGCTTCAGCTTCAGTAATCTGTCCTTCCAAAGAACAGTCAGGGCCGATTTCCTTTTTAGTCATTTACAAAACGCTTTGAACAGTATTGAAAGCATTATAGAAAATGGCAAGCATATTTATGTTTATATAGGCTTGGCTTTCTTCTTGAAATAAATCTTGGTCAATAATTCAAAATCTGTTAATTCATTACATACATTTGTACTGAATTAGTAGTTTTGTGCTGGTCGAACATGAGTGATTTGAAATGAGGTTTCTGGAATAAATCTAGCTAAGCTAACAGTTTAATATAATCAAGCTCTTAAAACTAAAGCAGAGTGGAATAAAGACATTACAAATAATTGTAAAACATCCTGGCCCCTTAGCATTTTCACCTCAGACTAAAACTGAATTCCTCTCTCCTTTCCTTCCTTCCTTCCTTCCTTCCTTCCTTCCTTCCTTCCTTCCTTCCTTCCTTCCTTCCTTTCCTTCCTATAATTTAGGAATGCTTGATCTCTCCAATTTGTTTACAAGTGTCATGAAATATCTCTATTTGCAGTTCAGCCACATGATAGTCTCTTTAACTCTAAAAAGCAGTCTTAAATACAATTTCAGTACTGAAAAGTCAGAGTGAATTAGAACTTTTCCATAGGTGTGATACTTCTTCAATATACCCCAGTTCTATGGTTATATACAATCTGAGGAAATTAATTGACTTCTCAACAAATGTGAGGTGTATACTTAATACTTGTTTTCTTGAACTTCGTTGTTATCACTTTTGTATAAATTATAAATTCCAAATAAAGATTAGCAATGCAATATTTTGCAATTCATAGATGGGCAGGAAAAGAATGTTAATGTTAATGTTAATTTTATTTATATGCCGCCCTTCTCCCGAAGGACTTGGAGTGGCTCACAAAGCAATTAAAACAGTACGAAGTTTATAACAATTTAAAATAGTGTTAAAATTTAGGTTAAAAGAACAATTTAAAAACAAAAACAAATTAAAAGCCCAATCACGTCAGCAGATCTGTTTAAAGAGCCACGTCTTCAGATCATGACGGAAGGAACGGAGGTCAGGAGCAGTCTGGAGGTCGGTGGGTAGTTTATTCCAGAGGATCAGTGCACCCACAGTGCACCACACCCACCGACATTGTCTGGCCGATGGTACCGAGGAGTGCAGCCCTATGTGAGCACACAGGGCAGTGGGATGAAGAGCAGAAGGTGGTCCTGCAAGTACCCTGGGCCAATACCATGTAGGGCTTTATAGGTAAGCACCAGCATCTTGAAGCAGATGGTAAAAAGAAAATAGTGGTGTAGCCTTCTTAGACTGAAAAAGTCATGCCATTGCCCCCTTCATTTATTGTTTATTTATTAATATAATAAGCAAGGTTTCCATCATTGTAACATGCTATGCAGTAAATATATGTGCAAGGAAGATCTTTGCACATTTTAAAAATAGTAAAATGTTGTACCTCAGCATTTCATGGAAGCAAAATACTATTAGCGTGAGTCTTAGTCAAGATCTACAATATATTTTGTGCAAGAAGCCCAAGGTCACGCAACAAACACAAGGGCAATTATGTAATGTACATAGGCCTAATAAGTCTTTCACTTATATGGTAGAATGAATGATTTATGCAATCAGTATTATTAGGAATCATCACATACAGTAGATAGCCAGATGTTACACTGTTTTTAAACAGATGTACAGGATGAGCAATATGTATTAGCATTGTGGGAGAAATTGTGCTATCCCTACAGCAGAGGGCAGTACCTAGCAACATTAGCTCATCAAAAAAGCTAAACAGTCTTACTCTGGGAGATCATCAGAAAATCCCAGCACTTTTAGTTTGAATGGGAAGTTGAAAAATCATCACAGAAGATAATATCTAAAAAAGTTTCCATACTTTTGCCATACACACGTGCATATCCACACACATGAATGAATGAATGAATGAATGAATGAATGAATGAATAGCATAAAATATATGGTAGAATGAATGACCTATGCAATCAGTATTATCCTTATTAGGAATCATCAAACATAGATAGCCAGATGTTACAATGTGGGCTACAAACTCTCTTCTGAGACTTGAACTCATGTACTTTTGATAGCAAAATGCATTGCATTTATTTTTGGATTTATCCAGGTTCTGGCACTCAAGAGCTGTGGGAAGAGATTTATAGAATTTATCAGAATGATATATATACAGCCCACTTTCCTAGGCATTATCAGGGCAGAGAAATTGAATTTATGTTGTGCTGTTATGTTTGGAGAAAAATGATGTCACTCTCCCCTAAAGTTCTGGCAACTTCAACCCCCACTATGATTTCTTCTCTGTTAATACTATAAGACATGTGTTGAACATAACAAACATATATGATATAAACCTGACTATTATAAGGATATAACAACCCTAGCATATACCTCAGTCTCTGACATGATGTTTGCTTTAACCAATCCTTTCAAGTTCCTTAAGGCCTAAATGTCTACTTGGTATGCACCTGGAAGCTATACATATCTAAATGATCTGGAAGTCAAAATATTTACTTCAAATACTACGCAACCAGTTAGTCATTCATTTCCTCTTCTGATAACTTGAAAAAAAATCTCGGTTTGTGTTCGTATGATATATATGATAAATGTTCACTAGAGGTTTCTGTGTGATACTAATCTATAGATCCTCCTGTTTAAGTTAACACAGAAAGTGGAAGTATTTTTTTCTTCTTTTTGGAGAGGGTTATGAATGTCAGTATCATTTGAGGGAAAACAAAGGCAGTGACTGATATGTGAATCAGATCTTAAACTTTGCTAGAAAAGTTGTGGCAAAATAGTATTAATAGGGGAGATTACCAGGTGGAATTTAAAAAAAAAATATAAATATAAAATTGAGCAAATATTATGAGATTCAGCCGTAATTGTGGAACTGTATGAATTGTGCAAAACTTGATATTTGTCAATTCTTTTTTTAAAAAAAATATAATACCCTGTTTCCCCCAAAATAAGACATCCCCTGATAATAAGCACAATCGGGCTTTTGAGCGCATGGCAATAAGGACAAGCATTTATTTCAGGGTTCAAAAAAAAAAAAAAAGACAGGCTTTTATTTTCAGGGAAACATGGTAGTTACATTCCAAAGAACCGTATCGGTCTCCCATAATCAGAGGAGGTTTATGCTTGCATCTAATTAACAATACCCAAATATTTCAAGATGCTGTAGAAATCGAGTGGACATTAAAAATCGGGTGAATGAGTGATAAGCCGAGAGATATGCTGCTTGAACAGCAAGACCTAAAGCTTAAGGTCATAGGGAATGTCTGGCTGGAAAATTCTGGGAATTGAAATTCACATGTCTTAAAGTTGCCAGGGTTGGACATCCCTGGTTTAAATAATATGCCTTTGGTTGTCGATAAATAAATCCTGGAAGATTTAGAGTCCATGTTCTGTATTTCAAATAAATTTATTCCATGCTCTGTGGATTTGTAAAAAGGAGACCATAGTAGAATAATACTTCAAGACAGTTATGTATTGCTCCTTGGTTTTCTTTTTCTAAGTGGCAGCCAGTTATTAATATCAGCCAGTAAAATAAAGTAGTGTTGAAAACCTTTGACACAAGCCAGAGAATAGGAGGTAGGGAAAAACAGGAATCCATATACTATATTCCATGCAGGCAGACTCTAACACGTCTGGTTGATCACATTCATATTTAATTTTTCAGCAGAAATTGAAAAATAAAGTATAAGAGACAACCTAATTAGGTAAAACGTGTTGCCTCTGATGCCGATTCAGATTTTCTTTCATTTTCTACCATTATGATAGCAAAAGGTCAGGATACGAAATGCCAAGAACATCCCCAGCTGATCTGTGTTCATCCTGGGAATGCATCAACAGTCATAAAATTTTAAACAGCTACGGTAAATCTCTTTGCAAATATTGCCTTCATTTTTACAGTAAAGCTTCTGATGAAATACAGAAGGCTTGTTTGTTATTTGGGGCCAGTTAACCCTTAATATAGGACATTATATTTTATCTTCCTGAGCTGGAAACCTTTGCAGCTTTCTGACAGCTTGTTGGTAAGAGAAAGCAGCATGGGAAGCGTTAAGATGAGATCACAAGCCATTAGCCAAATTTAGTTCCCATCACAGTAGGATGAGTAATTGAATTGTTCTCTGGTCAAAACATTTATCTGCAGCTCTTTGCTTGCAGCTGTCTAAAATGCCAGTTTGACATTGTCCAGAATGGTCTTTTTCAGACTCCACTCAGGCCAGGGTTGATCAAAAATTATAATCGTATAGCAAAGCAGGAAACATAGTTTCCCTAAATAATGAACCCAAATAAATGGAAGATGAAAGATACTGATTCATCATCACTGAGTCTTTGTTTCTCTTACAAGTGGCAGGCAGAAACTGTTCCTTTAGGCCAGTGTTGGTGAACCTTTTCGGCACCGCGTGCTGAAATGGGAGCTTGTGTGCGCGTGCACTGGTCTTCCGGTTTCTGGCATGCATGCACGCACAAAGACCAGCTGTCCAGTGCTGTGCTGGCTCCGCCTGGCCTTTCAGGGATCCTCGTTCCTCTCCGCTCACCCCCCTGGTCCCCGTCAGGGTGGCAGGACATCCCCACCGATGACCCAGTTCCACAGCCCCAGACAGGGAGAGAAAGTTGGACGGGGAATGCTACCTCCCTCTGCTGGAAAGCTGGAGCCCCTTCCTGGCCTCAGAGGGAAGGGGCATCAGCATTCCCGGGGCTCAGGTTGGGGGTGCCAAGCAGGCAGGAGAGCTTCACCCGAATTCTGCCCAGGATAAATTGCCCCCCCCCCCAGCCCACCACTGAAAAGAAGCCAGTGCAGCCCCTCCTTCCTGGCCACTTCCTGGCTGGCACGCCTCTTACCCCTTGGTGGTGCCTTCCTGCTTGCTGGCCGGTGTGCCTCTTAACCCTTGGTAGCATCTTCCTGCTTCCTGGCTGGCACATCTCTTACCCCTCGGCAGTGTCTCTATGCGTGAGGAGCTGCGCTCTCCTCTGGCCCTCCTGGCTGCTCTTTCTCCTTTTCCTCTTGGCTGCTCCAACATCCCAGCTGGAAGCGGCAGTGCAAGAACTGCCGCCACCCCTTTGCCCCGCGTGGCGGCAGGAGCAGCAGGCAGGGCAGCCGGCTGCCCAGTCAGCAAACACTGCCACGCTGCCCCATGCACCCGAGCCGGCCAGGCGCTCTGGACCGCAGACACGTCAGTGCCGTGGGCGGAGGGCTTGGGCTGCATAAGAAGCCAGCTCAGGTGGGGAGGGAGGGAAGCCACAGCCTGTCCTGGCGGGCAGCTCTGCTCCCCTTGCTCTTCTGGGTTCCAGCACGCCAGTCACCTGGTCTTTACACACGCGGGAGCATTGGAAACTGGAAGAGCAGCCGCTCAGCAGCATGCATGTGCCAGGACGATGATCTTCCAGTTTCTGGTGTACACATGTGCACTGACTAGCTGGTCTTTGCACATGCATGCATGCCAGAAACTGGAAGATCATCTTCCCGGTGCATGCATGTAGCTCTTCGTTCAGTTTCTAGCACTCCCACAGGCGTGAAGACCAGCTGGCTGGTGCGCTGGAATCCGGAAGAGCAATGGGTGATGGCTCATGTGCCCAGAGAGAAGGCTCTGTGTGCCACTTCCGGCATGCGTGCCATAGTTTCGCCATCATGGCTTTAGGCTATGTGTCTCATACTCGTCTATGGGAAAAGACTATCAAGAATAGGATAAGGCCCAGGGGTGGGTTCTACCCACCTTCGCTACCGGTTCTCTTTGTGCATGCGTGCGCCGAAATTTGTACAATATAAACCGCGCTACCGCGCATGCGCAGAAGCTTTAATTTCAGAAAAATTGCCGAAAAAGCGCTCTGCGCATGCGCAGAGAGCTAATTTTGGCGATTTTTTAAAAAAAAGGTGAGTTGGG
>JANHFM010003893.1:18968-32645 GCA_032468115.1 Grayia smithii
TATAAGACGACCCCCCACTTATCTGAAGATTTTAATGGGTTAAAAAGTCGTCTTATACGCCGGAATTTACGGTAGATGTTTGAAATTACAGCTTCAACTTGTGTGTTCCTTAGAATGTGATTTATTAAAAAAAAAACCAAAACCTCGTATTGAACTGTAATTTCATACCCAGAGTTGAAATAAACACTGATATGGAGTGAAAAGCCATGGAAAGTGAGGGAACTGTTTATTCCTTCTCTTACTTTTCCAGAATGTTCCTGAGATGTTTTTTCAGCAGGTACTTTTTACCCCATAGGAGAAAGCTATTTTTAAAACACATTTCTCCAATGGGGGTAGAAGTGAACAAAAGAATATTTGAATATGTTTTCTCTCTGCATTTTTTCTTTTTAAGATTACTTCCTCCTCAAGATGTTTTTGCCATGGAGAAACAGCTGTTTAGCTTATTTTACTTGCCTTATATGTATACTAAGTCATTCTAACTAATGAACTTATTCCAATGCCTAAACTTAAAAAAAAAATTAAGAGCAAGAGTGTTTGTCACATTAAGTATACTTGACTTTTAGTTCCTGTTCTAGAATTTAACTCAGAGGTTTGATCTTAGAGAATCTAACAGAGTATATACCACTCTATTTAATGTACCTCACAATGCTGCTGTAAGTTCCATTTGAAAATTACTAATAAGAGGTTGGTGGAGGAAAGGTAATACGTTAAGATATAAGCACATTGAGTTGTGCTTGAAATTGTAAGCCTCCCTGAGTCTCCAGAGAAGGGCAGGATATAAGTGGGAAAAAAAAAAGGTGACAAAGAGAAAACCATTGATTAGCCTTTTTGCACATTTTATTTTATAATGCTGTGCATAATTACTTTCATGTTTAAATTATTTTTGCATATAGAATCTATTAAACTATATCTATAAAATAATTATAATATAATAAAAATGTGATGAAAGAAGGTTTAAAATCTGAAAGTATTACTCTTTATCATCTTGAAAAATCATTCAAGGCTGCAAAGAAACAGCATTTCAAGAAGTTAATGCCAAGTGACTGACGAGGTTTCAAACTGCTAGCCCTAAAAATTAACCTGTAGTTCATGAAACCACAAGTAAGTTTTAAGCTGGTTTTTTTTACACATAAAACTAAGAAAATTGCAAGAATATATAGTAAAACTGAATTGTTTTGCAAAATCAAGGATATTACCTTTGGTTGAGGTAAGTATCAGGATTCATTCTTATTTTTGCTGATATTTAAATACATTGAAACTGTAATATTAAATCAGCAGTCAAGGCCTCACTTATAGAAGTCACAGTCCAGATGTGTCTATAAATCATGTAGAAATTTTATCACTGCACACATTAAATGATAGGATATAATAAATAATATACAAAGTATAAAGTATAAAATCATAACTTTGAAAGACGTGAAACTCCATGAATGAAGCCAAATGTAAGTGTGCCAGGATAATATTGCAGGATCCAATCTTGGTTGGTCACTAGGACCAGACATTTTGTCTTCTAAGCTTTCAGACTTGCGCTGGAGCCCATCTTCAGGAAACTTCTCTCTAGCAGAGTGTTTGCTGTTCTGTGTGTGGTATTAATGTTGTCTGTTATAAGTGGCTTTTTAGATGTTGATTGGGGTGTATTGATGGCTGGCTTTTAAGTCATTAGCTGTCATTTGCTTGTACTAGGCAGCTCTCAGTACTTGATAGGCTGGTGATAAATCAGCACCCTATTGACTGACCAGAGAACTGTTTCCCAGGCTTCAATCACTTCCATGGCTGTTTTTGTGCATGCTCATCCAACAATCTTGGTAGCTGCAAAATTGAATGTGTGTCCTTGTTCATTGCAGTGCAAGGTTACCAATGAGTTCAGATATCCTCATCTGACCATTCTCTTGTGTCTTTGCAATTTGGTAATTATTTTCTCCCCATCTGTCCTGCATGCACAGGAGCAATCCATGGAGGGGATTTAGTAGATTACATTGGAAGTATCTCCAACCTCCAATTGATCTTTACAATGCATAATTTGTCCTTGTATGGTAGCCTCTGGATAGTGTGCAATGCCCACTTACAGATCTTGGAAGATGCATTCTACAGCTTCTGAAATATTTTTGATGTATGGAAGGATGTGCCATGTGGTTGGTCCTGTGCCTTGTTTCTTCCTTTCTCTCCCCACCGTGTCTGTGCAATACCATGGTGGTAGGTGGACTGACCGAGATTGGATCCTGAAACTTGAAATTCCAATTGAATGGATAATTCAGGAACAACCTGAAAGCTGCTTACACAGTTTAATGCCAGAATGTTCTTTCATAAATAATCTAGAATAATTGATTACCAAATAGTTTGGAGTACAAGATGCACTTTTTCCTGCCTAAAAGAGACTGAAAATTTGGGTGCATCTTATACTCTGAATATAGCTTTTTCGAAGCTTTTTTTCAGCTGTAACGAAGCGCTAGTGAGTGAAGCAACCTTGTGTGCTTTGCCTGCTTTTTTCATTGCTACTCCCTCCAAAAATCAGCTGTGCTTTAGAAGCTGTTTTTTATCCCCAACCAACCAGGGGAAGCTGATCAGACTAAGGATGCTAGCCAGATGAATACCTGGTAGGCAGAATTTTTTTTCCTTTTTTCTTCCCAAAAAACTAAGATCTGTCTTATACTCCGATGCGTCTTATACTCCGAAAAATACAGTAGGTGATAGGACCCTTATTCCTTCTCCTTAGAGAGTTCCAATCAGGACCTCTGTAACCGCTATTTTCATG
Organism: Grayia smithii; assembly: GCA_032468115.1. NCBI lineage: Eukaryota > Metazoa > Chordata > Lepidosauria > Squamata > Grayiidae > Grayia > Grayia smithii. Next base: position 21,721 of record JANHFM010003893.1, read on the forward strand.
GTGAAAAGTTCCCAAGCTAATAGTAATTCTTCCCATCCAATTAACTGATACAGAGGTTGGAAGACAAATCTTGTGATACATATCAACTGCTATTTGGCTCTCCTTTGGATTGCAATCCTGCATAAAGAAAGGTTATATATTCATGATTTCATCAATTCAAAGTTCTTTGTTTAAAAAATATCCTAAAGATCAATATTTTAAATACACACACACATATGTTGCACAGAGACAGATCCTAGGAAGGATTTCTGAATGCCAAAGAAATTTTCTACTGTTTCAAGAGGTGCAAATTTATATTATTTTCAAAATAAATTTGAAGGTTGTTGTATATATGTTGTCAGTATATATGACAATGAGTAGATTAATATGAAAATAGTTAGTAGCAGAAGTGAAATTAAATGAGATCTTAGAAAAATTCTGCCTTATTTTATAAGAGAGCAATCTTATACATACATATTCAGAATGCTGGGAGATAAGCTATGAGATGATGTAAAGGAAATTTTGCTTGCTCAGTAGGAAGCTGAAAATGTGAACTTCCAAAATAGCATTCTTTGAAAAGTCATATATTCTACAAACAAGGCTAGTTAGGCAAAGCTGAGATGTGAGCGAGAGATATAGGGAATGTAATTTAGATATTGTATGGACTTCCGAATAATTTGAAAAAAAACAAAGCTTGTACCAAAGGGATGAATCCATCTGAATCAGAATAAAATGCCAGAACTAAAATAATACTAAATGAAACTAAAGTTCAAGCTGAACTTTACTGGAAAACTAAAAGATACTTATAAAATATGATTTAAAATTTAAATCATCCTTAAGGATATAAATAGAAAATTGTCCAAGGACATCCAATACAGTCACATATGATTTTAAAAGACGAGCTTTTAAAACAATGAGGACAAAAAGCAACTTTGGAATAGAAAATCAAGAAGGTCAAATTTTCGTGCTGGGAGATTAATTAAAAGCCCAAGGTAATAAAACCTCAGCTATAATGCATACTGCAGGTCAGGAAAAGTGTCACCATGGTTATCACTGAAGCTATAGATTAAAAGCATATTCCAGACACTGGATGTCTTGCGTAAGAGAAACAAAACAGAATCATGTAACACAAAAGAAAAAGAGTTGCAAAAGATATATTTCAGAACCGTATTAATTCACACACACACAACTACCCACACAAGAACTGCAGGGAAGGAACTCTCAAACTCTGTGATAATATAATATCTTAAAACAATAGAGTTAGGCAAGCAAAATACCTACTAGTTATTAAAGGATATGTCCTTGTATCACAGTTTTTTATTTAAGGTTACTTTATCAGCACTAACGCTCTAGTGATTTTTAGCTTTTCTAAAACTCTAACCTAACAAACATCTTTTTTGTTTTGAGAAGCTAGAAATCTAAAATTATAGATAAAAATTCTGAGTTTCACTAATACATATATTTTTACACATAATCCAATATTATACTGTGGCTATACTTGTCAGTTCAGCTTCAGGATTGACAATACTATTATATGCTAGACTCGGAGTTACCAGTTCACATATTTAGTCGTCATTCAAAAATTGCCTTTTTCACTGTTTCACTGTCCACTACCCATGGTAGCTTTGCTCAGGCAAAACAGGATCATTATTTTTTTTTGCACAAACCCTGATGGTTTTAAAGCAACTTTATAAACTACCTTTCTAATGATCCCAGCACATCATACTACTTGGTTTGATAACCACTGAATTAAATAAGTGATTAGCCAAGTACTTTCAGAAAGAATGTTTTGTAATACCAAGGTAATAGATAGTATAGGCCAAATACAGGTGCCTGTTGGGATGATGATGATATGCTATATAAGTATCTAAAGAAAACTGTTGTGATATGAGGTAAAGATATGTATGTTAGCAATAAATTAAAAACAAAGCTTGAAGTTGGAATGTTTTCCATGCCATTGGTTTCAGCTAATAGAAAGATTTAAGTTGGATAAGAAAAACTGTAAAGTTGAAAAGAGTAAAACTGAATTTGATGTAGAGCTCAAAATAAATAATGATATTAATGCTATGATGTACAAACTTTGATTGACAGGATGAACCAAATATGATATTATCTGGCCATATAAAGAAAGGACCAAAATCAAAATGCAGTGATATAAAATGGGTTTGGACCTGAATTGTGATGAGGTCAAGAAGAGGAAAATTCATTTTTGTCCACATTCTCTTTTCCTTTTTAAAGATAGTCCTCATATATCTTCATAAGGAATAGGAAGGCTTTCCTACCCATATTTCTTCTCAGTAACAATGAGAACACAACCATTTTGTAGCCTTAGCTATCAAACACATTGTTACAAAAATACCAGTTTATGGTATATTATCTAAATACCAGTTTTTAGGGAATTTGATCAACAGAATATTATCTGATCTTGCATCCAAAGACTTTAAGCATCTGGTTGGCTCCTAGGAAAATATTGGACTCAACATGCCTTTGGTTTGATCCCGTAAGAGTCTTATGCTCAGTATTCTTCACAAAATATTTAATATTTCATATAACAATTCTAGGTATATTCTGATCAGCAGATTTAGTTCCTGAACCCAAATTCTGAAATAATGAATTTCCAGGCTGATCAATTTTTTGGGTTGTTTATGCTTTCTCTAAGAAATTCTTTTGGGATTTGTCCCAAGCCAATGTGAGTAGGATGGAGGTCTCAGTAAGTGAACACATGGCAAACACAAGCTGCCGCTGTTCCGCTGAGTTGTGGCTATTCCCTTTCCACATCAAGACAGAGACTGATTCTCAGTCACATTCATTTCTGCTCAGTTGTGTAATGAGGGCTCCCTCTCCTGTTTTACAAATGGGAAAGCTGGATAATTGATTTTCCATTTCAAACAACTTATACATTCTGTTTGCAGTTATTTGTGCCTCAGTGAATATGTTACACTTTTAAAACTGTTGTGCTGAATTTAGTTCTCTTGCTTCTAAATACTCTTTTGGGGGGGGGGGAACTAGGATCAATTAAGAAATTGAATCTTACATATATTATTATTTTCACTTTACAAAATGTTTTATTGACTTTTATTTCTATTCAATGTTAGATGAAACAATATGCAGTTCCTGGTGGCTTTTACATAGTACTAGGAAAAAATGTTCAACTATCTTAACACCTTAAATCACAGCTGATTACTCAGGTTTATATATGATTTCAATCTCAACTAGCTTTAACTACCATAGACTTCAATTCAGTAGACAGATAAAATAACAACATAACCATCAGGAACATGGGGAGAGTTCAGAAAATTGAACATGTCCGCCGCAAGTGTGCAATCACTGCTGCCATCTTGACCATTTTTATTCCTTCTGTCAAGGCTTGTGATAAGATATATCAGTGACATAATTCAACTCTACCAAAATTTTGTATGCAGCTGCCATAGATTTGATTTTACAAAGACCTTTGGCAGCAAGGTGATATCTCTACTTTTTAATCGACTGTCTAGATTTGCCATAGCAGTTATGCATATAGCATGTGCTAATTTGATTATTGAACAATATCATTTTTCAGGAATACATTTGAAGCATGATATATGTATATTTAATATAATAAAATTATTGCATATGTGTTAATCTAACAGCATAATAACATACATACAGTACTAAGAATGGCATCCAGTTATGATCATCCCAGTTACATGAACACAGTAAAAAATATAATTGGGTTTATCAGTATAAAGAATTTCAGTTCTTTTCATACAGCTTTATCCTGAAAAGTTCAATATTACTTACGTATTCTTAGTCATCCAGAACTGTTGCATAAACCATAAACCATAAATGTCTGTATTCAGTTGTATCAAATATTTGAAAAAATGTCAGAGAGTAAGAAGAGCAGTGACTGTGAATACAATAGCCCTGAAAAAGGGGAATAGATTTCTTGCTGTCATAGAAGATTTCCAAGTATGATCAAATGAAACAGTGTCAGGCAGTTTTCCAGCAGATCCATTCTATAGCTTTGTGACAACCACCCATACCTAATATGTAATATATGGTTTAAATCTACCAGTTCAAAGCTGCCTCTTTGTGATATATATTAAACTTTTTGTTTTAGTGTTTTATGATGACACTGAACTCATTTTCATAAAACATTCCTAAACAGTGGTTGACTGTCCAAAGATAGGAATTGCCTAATATGAATATAAGGATCACTCACTTATCGTTGAGCCTAAGGATAGTTAAAGAAAAGTTTCTCTCCATTATTCAATGGAGTGCCATATGCTTTGCATATAAAGTGTCCCTGATTGATTGTATGAAGTTTCCAACTGGCAGAGCTTATAAAAACTATTTTCCAAGATTTAGAGTATTAATGTCTTTAAAAATACAGTATTTGGAAAGATTTCACTTTCAGGTTTGGTTCAAAGTTTTAAAAAAAGAAAGCAATGTAAGAAGAGAAAGCAGATGTACATTAATAGTTATTGAAGAGCAGACTGAGTAAGGAGTAAGCACACTGGTAATATTTTATTTTATTTTCAGTTATAATTTATTGTATTTTTGCTTCTATCTTACCTACAGTAAATATAATTTTGAATGTATGTCTTTTACTGATGCATGAAACCAGGGGTGAAATCCAAATTTTTTTACTACCGGTTCTGTGGGCGTGGCTTGGTGGGCATGGTATGGCTTGGTGGATATGGCAGGGGAAGGATATTGCAAAAATCTCCATACCCACCCCACTCTGGGGCCAGCCGGAGGTGATATTTGCCAATTCTCCAAACTGCTCAAAATTTCCGCTACCGGTTCTCCAGAACCTGTCAGAACCTGCTGGATTTCACCCATGCATCTTTTATAACCTTCTGACAAGCAAAGTCAATGGGGAAGTCAGATTCCGTTAGAAACTATGTTACTAACTTAACAAGTGCAATAATTTACTTAACAACTCTGGCAAAAAGATCATAAAATGGGGAAGAACTGACGTAACAGAAATTTTGGGCTCAGTTGTGGTCAAACATCAAGGTCTACCTGTACATGGAAACTGAGTAAGCTAGATTTAGCTACAATCATTCATTTAGTGATTGTTCGAAGCTACAACAGCACTTTAAAAAGTTCCTTGTGACTGGTCCTTTCAGTTTCGACTGTCACAGCATTCCCAGAGTCACCTGATCAAAATTTAGGCTTGGCAGTCAGCATGTATTTACAATGGTTTGCAGCATCCCAGGGTCATGTGATCACTATTTGAGAACTTTCCAGCTGCCTTCCGACAAGCAATGTCAATTGGGGAAAGCAGGATTCGCTTAATATGATCACATTCACTTAAAATTTGCAGTGATTTGCTTAACTGTGGCGCAAAAAAAAAGGCTGTAAAAATGAGCACAACTCAATCACCTTGCTTAGCAATGGAAATTCCAGTCCCAATTGTGGTCATATGTTGAGAATTACCTGTATTGTCTTTTTTCTTATCCCACCGCTTTAATTTCCTTCACTTTCTATCCCTGACCAATTGTTTGCCCTTCACATAATGTTTCTGGCACCAAAGGTTTCCTCATCACCAAAATATACCTATACACCAAGGGTGTCAAACCCAATGCCTGCAGGCTGGATCTGGCCTGTGGGATGCTTAGATTTGGCCTGCGGGCTGCCCTGGGAACAGCAAAGGACCAGCCCATGATGCCTCTGCCAATGAAAATGGAGCTTGGGAGGGCCACACACACCCTGGCTCCCCAAGGTCAAACACAACCCTGATGTGGCCCTCAATGGAATTACACAATTACTCACAAACTCCCTTCAGTTATACATAGTCCTCAACTTATGAACGCAGCCAAGCCCAAAATGTATGTTGTTAAGCAAGATGGTTGTTTTGCCCCATTTTGCAACCTTTCAGTTGTAAGTTGGAAAAATGGTTGTTAAGTGAATCTGGCTTTCTCATTGACTTTGCTTGTCAGTAGGTCACAAAAGGCGATCATGTTACCCCAGGACACTGCAATAGGAGTCAGTTGCCAAGTGTTTGGATTTTAATCAATGCTGCAATGATCGTAAGTGTGAAAAACAGTCATACGTCTCTTTTTACAGTGTTGTTGTAACTTCAAACAGTCACTAAAGGAACTGTTGTTAAGTCGAGGATTACCAGTGTATGCTTCTCTTTTGTAGAAATGTAGGAACGTGCAGAAAGAAGAATAAAATACCACCACAGTCCTTCCTCTGAAGCGCAGACATAAAAGATAAATTACAGCCCACCCTTTGGTGGTCATTTCTAACTTAGTTGCTCTGCTGTCAGCAATAAAGACAAACAGATGCATTAGCTCCAAGCCACATTCTTTTTCTTTCCCCATTTCACTCTGCTTGGCTGCAGTTCCAGCACATTTCCTCTAGCTGGGGGCTAATGGAGCAGTTTCCTTCTCAGCTGATAACATGTGCGCACCGAGCCAGCCTTAGGTGCTAATACCTAAGACAACCAGACCAGCTCCCCAAAGCTTCCTCTGTTTTGTTTTGTTTTTCCTTTCCAAAATCTGGTTTCTATTATTTTATTTTTCTATGACAGCATACATTTTATTTTCCTGTCGGTCGAAAGCCGTAACTGTGTTGAGTTTACATGCACTTTTGTACATGCGTTGTCTGGCTCAATTTAGAGATGTTCTGAAATCTTTTGGAAGCCTATAGATATTTCTCTAGTCAGCAAAAAAACAAGAGGGGTGGGTGGGAATTTCATTGAAAGTTAGACAGCCTAACTGCAGTGATAGCTTTGGGAAAACGTAGACTGCTAGGCTGCATAATTCTCGTTGTTGCACTCCAACAGATCTGGCTAATAGCCTAAATTAGGGTGTCCAACCTTGGCAACTTTAAGACTTGTGGACTTCCTCAGCCAGCTTGAAGACCCCCTGCCCTAAATGAATATTGCTTCTGCTGTACGACTTGTTACAAGTGTCCTGCAGTGGGTTTCTGTGGCAGCATATCACATAGGAACACACACAAAAAAATGACATGTTTGTAATTCACTAGGGTTTTTTGGGAGGGACATACTTTCAAGTCAGTCTTGTCTCTTGGCAACTGCCTGGACAAAGTCTTGCAGTTTTCTTCGCGAACTTTTTCAGAAGTGGGTTGCCATTGTGTCTTTCTAGGACTGAAAGAGAGTGACTGGCCTAAGATCCACCCAGCTAACTTAATACCTACAAATGGGACCAGAACTCACAATCTCCTGGTCCCTAGCCTCAGTGTTTGTTTGTGATGAGGTTGCTGGTCCAAATTGCAATCATTAAATAAGGACTATGTATGCTTATTTAATTAATTATTATTTTTCATATTTTGTTGCCAGAAATGCTTGAGGGCTTTTCTGCCTTACAAAATAACTTGGCTGTCTGATCAGTAGAAATTTTCTGTATACGTTTCATAATACATGATTTTTTCCAAACATATATTCCCATATATCTGGAGGTTTTAGCGCATATTAGTGCTTCCCTGATGATTTAATTTTTTGGAATATCCACTAGGAAAGATTTTTTTTTCTTTTTTGGCGCTTAGTTTGTCTGAACGGGGCTAAAATAGAAGCATTATTGTTTTGACTTACTTTTTTGTCAGCATTTAAGGCAAAAATGTTTAATGTACCGAATGTCGCAAAAGGGTATCAGAGAGTGTTTGTGAACAATAGCTCAATACAAAATAAACTAGCAAAAAACAGACATCTCCAAATCAGATATTTTCTGTGCCTTTTGTTTTCATGTAAAGCTTGACGGTGTTGAGGAAGGTGATCTACAATTTGATACACAACTAAGTTTAAAAGGAGCCTGTGAACTTCTAAAAGTGTTCTATCTCTCTGCCTTCTGGCAGCTGGGCATAGAAATGTCTTTCCTTTTAAACAGGCTTTGACTAATTAATTTATTCCATCTGTTGTTTCTTTTACCGGTGCAACCATGACATAGACATTTCCGAAACAGATTTGGTTCTTATTTTAATAACTAAGTCATAGATGAATGAAAAGGTATGAAGAGGAAGGGAAGGAGAGAGACTGAGAAAGGAAATAGTAATTTTTGCATTCTGAATGGATTTCATGCAGATTGCTGATATCTTCAACTATGATGCATATATTAAAAAAATCAATACACCTGACACAATTCATGAAGCAAGGGAAGCTCATATGCTGCAGACATATGTCTGAAATGTTTAGTAATGTATGTTTGCTTTATGTTTGTTCTCTACTATATGTTTTCTTTTATATTTATTTCAATTTTTTAATTGTCAGCTATCTAGAGTCACTGTGGAATTGGATGGCTTCAAAATTAAAAATATTAATAAAATAATTATAGTTTTGTACATGCCGTATGAGTTGTACCACTAAATTAATGAGAAAAGTTAATAATCGGCAGGAACCCAAAGAGGTGACACATATCATTTTGTCATCATCCTATTTAAGATGAAGATGAACTGTGGAATAACGGATTTAGAGGACTGGTTTGAATTAAGGGTATCAGGGATAAAGTTCCCACTGGGCCTCAAAGCTTTCTGAACTACTTAATCCATGACAAAAACCATTCTGACTAATCCCACTATATGAAAATACATGTACAGATGGTCCTCGACGTCTGACTACAAATTGAGCCGAAAACTTCTGTGGGTAAGGAAGACAGTTGTTAAGTGAGCTTTGCTCCATTTTATGACTTTTCTTGCCATAAGTTGTTAAGTGAATCACTGAATCAATCATAAATTAGTAGTACAATTGTTAAGTGAATCTGGCTCCCTCACTGACTTTGCTTGTCCAAAGGTGGCAAAAAGTTATTACATGACCCTGGGACACTCAAGTGTTATAAATAAATGCCAGTTACCAAGCGTCTGGATTTTGAGTCAGGTGACCATGGAGACGATGCAACATAAGTGTGAAAAACATTCATCAGTCACTTTTTTCAGTGCCATTGTAACTTTGACTGGTCACTAAACAAATGGTTTTAAGTCAAGGACTAACCTGTACTTAATCCAGTGTTTCTCAACCTTGGCCACCGGAAGATGTGTGGACTTCAACTCCCAGAATTCCCCAGCCAGCTCTGCTGGGGAATGACAAAATCTATCTGACTAACCTTACTGTATGAAAATGCATTTTTGATATTCTGTGTTATCTTCAGAGAAAGGATGAGATGTAATCATTCTTAAAGTTCTTTAGTGCCCTTTGGGTAGAAATTTGTAATAAAATGAGAAGGAGGAGGAGGAAGGGAAGAAGAAAAAGTGAGTGAGGAAGTTCTTAATAGCAATCGACAGCTTTTTGAATCTCCCAATTAATTTGGAGCAATGGACTAGATGCAAAACTAACAACCCAGAATTTCATTCATGATATTATGATTTCAGTGAGATTCTATAAGATTAAAATATTTTATCTTAAAGATCACCTGATTATTGAGATCTCGCATTTAAAAAAGGTTTTGGAATTGCATAAAATTTCAGTTATTTTTTTTTTTACTATTATTTTGTTAATGTGGGAATCTCTTGAAAGTCTTAGCAAGCACCCTTCCCTGCAATTCTTGTTTCTGGCCCCATTTTTATCTAACAGCGCACCTATGATTTGACCTAATTACTTATGGAAATTATCCACGCATTATTTATGATTAAAGTAACATCATGGTCTATAATCCAGGGCATTGTTTTATATTCCTTCCATTGACCTCTGAAATTTAGCTTGTGCTTCAAAATATGAATCAACAAATACCAGTCTAGATTAACAATTTATTCAATATACTTCTGAATATATAATAATACCCCCATCCCTAAAAAAATACATATTACCTTGTTTTAAACAGCATGGGAGCATTTGAGAAGTGCAAAAATAGATTACTAAGAACCTTCGCTAATCCTGTTGTGGTTGTTTTAAGTCATTAAGTCGTGTCTGACTCTTCGCAACCCCATGGACCATAGCAGTCTAGCTTTCCCTGTCCGCCATTATCTCCCAGAGTTTGCCCAAATTCATGTCATTGTGCCAGTGATACTACCTAACCATCTCATCCTCTACCGTCCCTTTTTCCTTTTGCCTTCAATCTTTCCCAAAATCAGGGTCTTTTCCAACAAATGCTGAAATACAAGTCAGTTAGTTTGTTTTGATTTCAAATTGTTCAAGCATCCCACATCACAATGAATTATTTAGTTGCAGTAATATCAGACATTAGAAAAAAGAAGCTGGGGTTGCTATTTATTGACATTTACATCTTTTTCAAATAATTTCTAGGGGAGTTTTATTTAAGGTATAAAGGTGTACCCAATATCTGTTTACAATTTTTGAGAAACATAAAGATACGCAGGTATTTGAGAAGTAAAAAAAATGGTAATAGTTTCTGCAACTAAAACGACACCATATTTGCATAACTGAAATAGTAACTGATAAGTGGGTTTTTTCCCCCATAGTAATAGGAGATTTATATTATATGATTATTATTGAAGGTAGCATTTCTTCTACTACTCTAACCATCCCCAACATCAACAGGGAAAAAGTGTAGATGCTATCAAGTTGCCTGTACACATTAGCTTAGAAGTCAGAAAAAGTTCTGATGCAAACTTTCACCCTGTACTCACTCTACATACTTATCAAATCAAATCAAGTTTATTAGTCGAAGACCAGAGACCAGAAGAAAGAAAAACATTCAGTGAATATCCAGTTAAAAATTCTAGAATAAAATAATAGATAATAGATAAAATATATATTAAAATTATAATTTGGCAACCAGTCTGTCAGTTACACATGGCCTCACTATACTATAATATAAATCCATAAACTGTGAGCCCATAGTCGCTAAATACTAAAATGTAAAAAAAAATAGTAATGCAAAGGATTTGCTATATTAGTTGTGTAAAATAACTAGGGTGAATTAATACAGGGGTGAAATCCAGCAGGTTCTGACAGGTGCTGGAGAACCAGTAGCGGAAATTTTGAGCAGTTCAGAGAACTGGGAAATATCACCTCTGGCTGGCCCCAGAGTGAGGTGGGAATGGAG
>JANHFM010003894.1:45969-57147 GCA_032468115.1 Grayia smithii
GCACCAAGACAAATTCCTTGTGTGTCCAATCACACTTGGCCAATAAAGAATTCTATTCTATTCTATTCTATTATGACCATCACAGCATCCCACAGTCACATAATTTGGGTGCTTGTGGGAACCAGCTTGCAGCATTTCAGGGTCATGAAATTTCCATTTGCTGTTTTTGTAGGAGACTTCTGACAAACAAAGTCAATGGGGGCAAATTGGATTCACTTAACGACCATGGCAAAAAGTGTCATAAAATTGAATATGACTCACTTAACAACTGTACTGCTTAGCAATGGACATTGCAGTTCCAAATAGTCCCGAGGACTATTTATTAGGAGTTCCAATTTTTTTTTCTTTTAAAAAAAAAAACCCTCCTGACTCCATCATCTTATTCCTCTGAATCATCTCTAATTTAGCAGTTTTCATCTTTAGTTTTATTTCATATTACTCTGAAGCTGGTGATACATGCTGTACAGTTAACATATAGAAATGAGCTGATTGAGTATAATTTGTATTCATTGTTAAATTTAGTAACTGCACTGAGATTTGAATTACGCTAATCAACTTTTCTTGTAATTTGTATAATTTACATACTGTACACACACTGCAAATGCATGACTCTAGTGCAAAACAAAGTTTAATTAGTGTAACAGGGTTGCATCTGCTTCAAAAGTGATTGATTTTTCAAAGTGGTTATGTCAATTGCAAGGGAGATCTTGGAACTAAACCATAATGGTAAGGGGCACAATTTTTGAGGAAGATTTCTTTCATTTGCCCCATTGAAACAAATAGGAAGTAGTTATGTTGCTATGATTTTCATAGATCTTTTTACATTGGGCAGTTTTATACACTATAATTTTCTAGTGACCTGTGATCAAAATTAGAACTAAAACCACCATGAAAAAAACCTTTAACTTTGGTTTAACTCTTAGAAGAAATGTGGTTTGAAAATTGCAGTACGTAATTTTGATATCTGGTGGTCCTCCGGATCCACTTCAAGGTACTCACCTATAAAGCCCTACATGGCATCGGCCCAGGGTACTTGCAGGACCACCTTCTGCCTTCCTCCCACCGCCCCGTGCACTCACATAGGGCTGCCCTCCTCAGACAATGTCAGTTGGTGGCGCCCAGGGCGAGGGCATTCTCTGTGGGCGCATCGACCCTCTGAAATGGGTTACCCACCGACCTCCAGACTGCTCCTGATCTCTGCTCCTTCCGTCGGGACCTGAAGACGTAGCTGTTCCAACAGATTGGCTGACGTGATTGGGTTTTTAATTTTATTGGTTTTTAAAAATGTTTTAATATTAATTTAAATTATTTAATTGTGTATTGCTTTTTAATTTTTGTGAGCCGCCCTGAGTCCTTCAGGAGAAGGGCGGCATATAAATTAAATAAAATAAAATGAAATGAAATGAAATGAAATGAAATGAAATGAAATGAAATGAAATAAATAAATAAATAAATAAATAAATAAATAATACTCTTGCATTCCTATAGACTAAGTTCTGTGCCCAGCTGTAGGTGGAGAAACCTGGAACATTTCCTGTCAACAAAATGACAGGAAACTTACTTATCTGAATGTGCCATGGTTTGGGGTTTGTAAATCCAAACTCCTCTTTCACCTCTCTTCCAGAAAAGAGGGTAATCCTTTATAGTGGTTTGTTTCCTACACACACACACACACACACACACACACAAAGGATCTGTCTACTTCTCATCTTTTGCTGTTCAAGAACATGGCCAGGTATTTCAAAGTTATCCTCTGAAAGGGAAGAAGCAGGGACATATGAGTGCATGAACTGTGAACCATCCTTTGGGAACCTAGATAGGCATTGTCAAGCTTTCCTTTGAATAAGGAAGCACCCTTTGCAAGTGTCCCCATACTGTAGACTCCCTGCAGCCTAGAAATGATACCAGGAAGGCTTGCTGGGGTATGGGGAAAAGGAACAATGGGAGGGATGAAGAAATGGTAAGAAAATACTCCTCTAGAAAAGAAAAGACAGAAAGATCAGATTTAAGGACAACTGAAGCATTGCAAAACCCTGTGTTATTAGAATGATGTGAGAAATGTAGCAGGTTTCAGAGGAAACTGTAGACTTCCTGCATCAAGAAAATGATGAAGGAGGATACCTAAATATTAGGCTATATGCTGAATAATAGCTAAGAGCAAACAATCAGTGCATTTTGTGGGAATGGTCATCTGTGGTCATCTGAGTATATCTGCCTTTTATCTGCCTCCCACACTGAGAGACATGTGTAACCTTCTCCATCTAACCTACAGCATTTTCACATGGAGTGTTTGAGCATTGAACAGAATGAACAGATTGAGCATTCAGAACCATTGAACAGTATTATCTGGTTTCGAGAGAGAATTTCCACCCCTGCTCCACTATAGGTTTGTTTCTGTTTCTCTTTAGAAAACCAAAGAAAAGCTGCAGCCCTGAATAGTCAGTGGGAACTTGAGATTTACCCTTTCCTGTATTTCCCTTATCAATTTGCTATCATTCCACCTTTGGAGACTTTTGTTAAAAGTAAAAAAGAATTATTTGGGGTGGGGGGTGTATGTGGATATATACAAATCACCTTCCTTAAATACAGCTTTCCCTCATAGTAACATGGATTTGGAGAGTAATGGTAGCTAATTATTTCCTTTTTCATCTGCAGTGGATAGGGCAGGATTCTTGTTAGTCCAAGGCCCATAGCAATGTAAGGGATGGGACCAGAGATGGGATTCACTTACCTTCCCTACTGGTTCGCAAATGTGTGTGTGTGTGCTCGCTTCGCTCACAAGCACCTCCTCTGTGCATACACACGGCCTTCCGCACATGCTCATTTCTCACGCATTACATCCGGGCAGGTGGGCAGAGCCTCCTGCAGCCAGCACTACTGGTTTGCCCAAACCAGACAGAACCGGCTGAATTCCACCACTGGATGGGACATTTATTGAACAATGCTCTTTATACTTGCTTACTGATTGACTGAAAAAAGCACTAAATGCCATAGTAATCTCTGCACATTTTCAGCACTTGGAGGTTGGAAGATATGAACATGATTGCAGGTATCTGTGAAATAACTTTCAAAATATTGGAAACTGGGGAAGAAGTGACACATTAGGTTTATGAACTATCCTGTTATATCCATCTGCTCAGTTTAATGTCACTTGCTTTGTTTTATCCAATTTATCTCGAAATGTTCCCTTCTAATATATTTATATAGTTTCCGTAAGATAGAGATTATGTCTGTTTTACTTGTATGAGGTATTTTTGTGAAAGTCAAATGTAGAACAATGATAAAAATGATAAATACTTTGATAGATAAAAGTTGAAATTACATTGTAATTTTGATCCTGCACACAAGAAGCTTCTGATTATAGCCACAGTATAACTGAAATGTCTGGAATGAATCTCAATAACCCTCCACAAACTAAAGAAATAAAATTTCTTTAGAAATTTTAAAATAAAATTTCTTTAAAAAGAAATTTCAAATAAAACTTTGAAGAGTTTTTCTATTCTGGAACCTATTTCTCCTCTCCTCTTGTCATCCTTGAGTTAGTTCCACAAATATTCAACAAGAGTAGTTCTCTCTGCTTTTTCCCCCCCAACCCAACTGGATCAGAGGTGGGTTTCAGCAGGTTCTGACCAGTTCTGGAGAACCGGTAGTGGAAATTTGGAGTAGTTCGGAGAACTGGTAAATACCACCTCTGACTAGCCCTGCCCCCATCTATTCTCTGCCTCCCGAGTCCCAGCTGATCGGGAGGAAATGGAGATTTTACAGTATCCTTCTCCTGCCACGCCCACGAAGCCATTGCCATGCCCTCCAAGCCACGCCCACAGAACCAGTAGTAAAAAAATTTGAATTCCCCACCACCACTGAACTGGATGGAATAGGACCAAGGACTTCAACAGAAACACTTACTCTTTTCCGGACTGGCTCCTGTGGAGGTCTTAAATAAGGTGTGCAGCTGCGTGCTGTTGATTCCAAATAGTGGAAATATGGCTGGCACATCTGCAAAAAGGTGGGCATGGCTTTGGCAAACTGTTCCTTCTGCATTCTGTCTCTGCTGAAAATAGGAGAGCACTACGTCAAGGAGAGGCCCTGTCTTTACTCCCTGCTCAGCACTATTCTGTGACACACCTGCTAGTGCTACTGCACATATACATATATACACTCACACACTTGGGGCATATATATGCTGCCCTTAAGGAATACCGTAGCAACAATTCCAAGCTGGGTTCAAAATGTGGAAGATTCCTCTTTTTAACTGAGGTATGGCAAAGAGCTTATTGCTTCCTTTGGGCACCAGGATGCCTACTGGAATCAGCAAGGAATCAGCAAGGAATGACTTGACAGACTATCCTAATAGGAAAAACAATACAGAAATTCTCTTTCATATCTGAATTCCTCTGTTCAATGCTTTCCCACCCTTTTTGATATTGTTCTTTGAAAGAAACCGTATCTATAATAATTATTATTTAAGATTTTAGAAAAACAGTTTAGCATGTTCAATTCATGATTTACTCTATTCTGAGAAAGGGGCCTAAAAATAAGAGAAAACTCTGAGACAAAGTAAAAACGAATGGATGACTTTGCATTATTAAGGGTTCCCTTCTGCATTACCAATCAGAAACCAAACATTCAAATCATGACAGATGCCCAAACACAAAGCAGGGTTAGATCTGAGTTTCACCCAGATTAACCTAAAGCAGGCATAAGGTAGATACATATATTTTTTCTTAATTCAATTTGAAGACATAGGACATAGGCCCTTTCCCTCTGTTGAGCTAAAGTAATTTTTAATGTCCTTGATTTGGTAATAAACTACACCAGCTGTCATGTTGGGGGGAGGGGATTATCAAAACAGTTATGTTAGCCGTCATTATAGTGTCACTAAAGTCAGCCAGCCCTTTATAAAATATATGAGACAGATACATAAGAAAGAGACAGGATTTAAGATTACATGGTTGCATCACCATCTTGATTTTTTTTACCTACCCACATGGATGCCCCTGTATACCAGCAAGAAATTTGCTACCTTCATTGTTAATCTGTATCTTGCCTTTATTACCTGTGTTCACTGTTGCTGCTTGTGACCTGATCTCCTCCGAGTTAATGGGTGACAGAAGTTTAAGTGTCTTGAGGCTACCTTGGATAGTGTTGGAGTAAGTGCAAAAATATTTTACAGCAAAGGATGACTTATCCTTATATCATAAACTGAGGATTAAATGAAAGAAACATCATAGAGGAAGAAATGCATACTGAACAAGCTCACAAGAAGTCCAAGATCTTCAAATATTTACTGAAGTTAGCAAACCATGTTCAAACAACCTCAGAAATTGCTGTTTCAAAAACAAGCTCTACACAGAGAAAAAGCATTCGGGACTTATTGCATTTCTCCTTCCTGTCTGCAAGAGGAAGAGCTGCTGGGCAGATTGAAAGCAGTTGTGCTCCTTCCTTCCACTCCTTCGGAGGACAGCACAATTGCCAATACAGCAGCAGCTCTCTTGAAAAGAACAACCAAAATATTGTGGTGCAATACAGAAATATGAACTACTTCAATGATATATATACTTGTGTATATCTATATACTTGTATATATCTATGGAGATATAGAAATAGAAGACAGATATTGTACAGAAGTACAAAGTAATAGGGTAGAAGTGTAGCTGTAGAACTAAGAACACTGCAATAGAAGTAACTTAATGGGGAAAATAGACATGGCAATAGTACTACAGAAGTAGTTAGAGTGAAATATAAGACATTGGCCAAGAAATTTACCTATAGTAAATAAAACAAAGATATAGAGGGAAACCAAGCAAAAATCCATTCAAAAGCACCTATAACACTGTCCTGCATATCAATCTTTTAGCTCCCTCTTTGGGGTAGATTGGCTCATTTCCATTTGTCTTTTGCTTTTGCATCTGTCAGATTTTCTGTTGGGTCACTTGTTATTGATCGTGAGAGACTCACAGAAACCTTAGCATTTCATAGCCAGATTTCACTTTGTGAAATTTTATTCGTTATCCAAATTCCAAGATCAACTACCTGACGCTCGAGACAAAACGCACACTTTTACAATAGAAAGATTCGAGCCCAGAAGTCTGAATTGGAATCCTTCACATCTCAAAACAGTTCTATTAATCTTATATTTTTGATCGAGGAACAAAAAGCCATTTTATTTTTGTTTTAACATTTGGGTGTCAGAAATTTTTAATCATTTTTTTAATTTTCCCCCGTACGTATCTTCAAAACTCATTGAAGTTGAGCTCAACTCCTAATGGTCATATTCAAATAGTTTGCTTTGGTAATAAGGTGAAAGTACTTTTTTGCAGTCATATTGATTTTAACTTTTCAGTTGCTAGAATTCTATAGCTGTGAAATTTCCTAGTGGCTTCTATCTAGGCATTATACAATCCCATTAAGATTTTTGAAATCAGCCAAGGTTGGCTGGTGCTGACATGTGCTGGACACTGCTGCTTTAGATATGATATTACCCGTGGCCATGTTAAAATAATTAAAGTCAAGTTTCAGCACCGTGCTGTCAAAAGGTTGCTAATATTTCCATATCTTAACCCACCTGTACAGAAGGTAAGTCTGGAAGTCCTCTGCTTTCTTCAGCAAATATTTCAATTTTTCAGTTATTGGAGCAAGCAACTTTTCTAAAGTGATGTTCATTTCTGATGGAGTCTCAGGCTGTGGTTGAGCATTGCTCAGCCAGTGAGATTCTGCAATTGGAGAAGATATAAGACATAGTCCTGGACTATGAGGACTGAGACTCGGGGTGCCTTCAGGGCTAGATATTGGAATATCCAGAGAGCCATCTGAGAGACAACTGTACCCTTGTTTACTGGCCATCTTCAATGACCTGCTTCAGGCAATCTGCCAAGAAAAAGATAGGGAACTAAACATCTTGATAGCTTAAATATCTCCAGAGTGCTACCAAATAAAAATGGAAATCTCAAAATAACAGCTTTACCTTCCCATGCCCCTTTTGTTACTGAAGTATATTGATCAGTATTATGGTCATGAGTTAGAGATTCACTGAATGACCATTGACACCTGTAATTCAATGTAGCCTATCACACAATGTGTGAATAAAATTTGGAGAGTCCTGAGATACCAAATTCCTTAAAGTGTATGTGGGTACAAATGTTTTAAAGTAAGTAATGCAAATTATTATTAGGCAAATTTTTCAAAATATATATGTAGACTGGATGAGTGACACAGTGGCCTAGAGGTGAAGACTCTTGCATTCTACTTGGAAGATTGAGAGTTCAATCCTAAGGTAGTGAGAGATGTTTCTCTGTCAGGGCACAAAGAGAAAATATCTGCTGTGAACTCCACCTAGGTGTCAGGAAGGCCATCCAGCCAGTAAATGCTCAGCTCTATTCAGTTGCCCCAACTCCACCCCAAATCAAGGGATTACAGGGTTGCAAAAAGAAAAAAAATGTGTACACCAGCCAACTGAAGCAGAAAAAAGAGCATTGGAAAAATATCTGAAGAACAGTGAAAAAGATGCACTACAGCTAGTATACTATGAAGGTTTACTGGGTACTGGAGAGATCAAACTGACTTATAAGAATGACCAGCCAAATGAAGACTAGAAAAAAAAAACATGCCAAAACAAAATATTAGATGACCAGTACATTTTAGAAAAAAAGGCAAGGCAGATAGTTCTGGCAATGGCTAAGAAGAAGAAAGTGACAGAAGAGCTAATTCTGGCTGCAGTAGGCCAAGCCTTAAAAACACATGAATACAAAACCAGAATTGAGATATAGCAAGATAGCAAATGCTGTTTCTGCAAAGAAGCTTACGAAACAATGGACCACCTAGTTAGCTGCTGCAAAAAGATTGCACAGACTGACTATAAAACAGCATGGCAAAGTAGCAATAATGGTGCATTAGAATAACTACCAGAAATACAATCTGCCTGTAAGCAAGAACTGATGAGGCCAAAATAATAGAAAAGGAAGAAACTAAAATGCTCTCTGACTTCAGAATTCATACAGACAAGCATCCATCATATACCAAACTTAACTTTTGATAAGAAAGAAAAAAGTCTGGTGAGCAGTAGTATCTGGAGACAGTAGAATAAAAGTGAAAGAAGTAGAGAAAATCCAGTAATAGGTGCCTTAGGTACAATCTCAAAACACCTGCCACTTGAATATCATCAACATTCAAGCCCTAATAAGCAGGCATGTACAGAGAATGAAGGCTATTCCTAAGCGCATTGATTTGTGCTTAAGAAATTGTAAGCCGCCCTGAGTCTCCGGAAAAGGGCGGCATATGAGTTGGAATAAAACAAAAACACTGACAAAATCACCATCAATCAATTGCAAAAGACAGCTTTACTTGGAACAGGTTACATCCTGATGATAACCTTTAACACCATCAAACCTATTCTAGGTTATAGTTCTTAGGAAGTATTCAATAGGTGGATTAAAATACTAAAACATCTAATGCCAAAATTAAACATAAAGCATGTTTAGACATCTTGTTGACTCTGTGACCAAACAGCAATAACTACTCAGACTAATTACAATCAGAATTAACTCTAGACAGGATTTGCAAAGTGGATTATAATACACATGAAATTAAAGTGTGAAATATATGTGGTTTTGGGCTACTGTAGAGCATCCAACAGGTGAGGCACTCCAGTATTCTGCAAACCACACACACATATTGAAAGATAAGAAGACAACAAGCTTCTGGGAAGAGTAGATGGCAAATTCTAGTAGTAGTAGTAGTATTTGACTTACACCTGTTTGTTTAGTGACGTTTTGAAGTGACAACAGACCTGAAAAAAGTGACTTATAACCATTTTTCACACAACCATTGCAGCAACCCCATGGTCATGTGATCAAAGTTCAAATTATTGGCAACTGGTTCATATGACAGTTGCTATGTCCTGGGATCACATGATCACCTCCTGACAAGCAAAGTCAATGGGTAAGCCAGATTCACTTAAAAACCGTATTATTAATTTAACAACTGCAGGGATTCACTTAACACTTGTGGCGAGAAAGATAATAAAACAGGCCAAAACTCACTTAACAAATGTCTCACATAGCAACAGAAAATTTTGGCTTAATTGTGGTCGTAAGTCAAGGACTACCTGTAATACTATTGCTTATTATGTGACTGAATTAAAGTTCCTAATAAGCCTTGAGATAAAAGTAAAGTTTGATTTGGCAAAGATATGTATAATAGTGTTTTATTTTTAAAGTGATAAACACTAGTTTACTTAAACTTGGCGCTCTCAGGAAATTGTAATCCAGTATCTTCAAGATAGTGTACACAGACAGGAACACATGAAGGGAAAAAAAATAACCCTGGGCAATGGATTCAGCAAGATATGTACCATTTGGAAACCAAACTTTGAAAAATAACAAAATTTACTATGTTGCATTGGTGACCAATTTTCTTCCTTGTATTGTTTTGTTTGCTCATATTTGAAAACAGTTAAGATGTCACCCTGATGGGAACCATTATAGATAATAAGATAAAATCTTCAACATAATGCAGAGAATCCAAATTGTGGGACAAGGGAGATGTCACTGTGAGGAGGAAATCTTTGGGGGGGAAAAGAGACCCACCTAGGCTTGACAGAAGAGCAATTCACGGACTGTTACAGTTGGAACACTGATGCTCAGTCTTGGCAGGGTTGGACTTTTCTAGAAGTCAGTGACTGTTAAGGTTTAAAGAGAAAACTGTAACGGTTCCTTCCTAGCCAACAGATTTTGCCTTGACTACGTGTTCTGTCCAGCAGGAAAGGTTTCTACCTCCTCTCTTCCAAATACTTAGGAGCCAGTGCCCAAATAGAGATTCAGATAGCCCTAGAAAATTTGCTATTCTTGATTTGTGTGGTGTGTATCAGAGTTTTTGTACCTGTGTTGCAAACCTATTTCTCTGGCCCACTGGCCCTTTAAATCGATACCTCCAATCGTATTCCAATTATCTTCCTTCTTATGTAACAGAGATGAAGTTCACAGATTGAGAAAATCAAGGTCTTCCACAAAATCTGAGAAATAAAGATGGACTTTGTCTTACTCTGTAAATTCTTAAGGCATAATCTTACGTAAGTATAAAGCAGTGAAGTGCTTTATACTAATGTTGAATTTGCTTTTGAAATGTACCAGAAGCAGCAGAACATTTTAGAAGGAGGACATTAAAACATGCCTGGGGAGAAATGTGGAGGGAGGGGAGGGCAGTTGAAAATGCTGTTGCTCATTCATGCTCTATGCATAATGGTTGCTAACGCATCACGGATCCATGGTCATATGGAAAACCCCACATTAGTGTTTGGAACAATGACTATCAGGGAACAAAGTGTTCAACCTGCATGGAACTTCAAATAAGGTTCTTGGGCTCTTTGATGCCATGTGACCACATTTACCAGCAACAGAATATTAATAGTCTTACCTACTTCCCCATTATAATTATAGTACGCACACTTTCTTTCTCCAGGTAGCATGAAGTAGTTGGTAACCAGCAGTAGTTACCCTGGGCCTGGGCCCTTCTCCTGTCCTATTGGCTCTCAGTACTGACAGTAGCAATGCCTGCTTTTTATTGCCTGACTGCCCCAGAATGATGGTATTTCTGGAAAGAGTTGATGAGCAGAATAGGAACTATTCTGACCATATATTCTAGCAGACACAGTCTTATGCATGCAGTATTTGGCTTATGTTAAACAGGATGGTTCTGGTACAAGCAGCCCTCAACTTACGACCACAAACACCACCAGAATTTCCATTGTTAAGTAAGGCAGTTAAGTGAATTGTGCCCAATTTTACGACCCTTTTTTGGGCCACGGTTGATAAGTAAATCAATGCAGTGAAGTGAATCACATGGTTGGTTAAGCAAATCTGGCTTTCCCTATTGACGTTGCTTGTTGGAAGCCAGTTGGGAGGTCAATGGCCAACCACAGGACCCCAGAATGCTGCAAGCTGTCATGAATACATGCCAATTGTGAAGTGTCCAAATTATGATTATGTGACTGTGGAGATGTTGCAAGTCATTAGTGCAAGAACCAATCGTCACTTTTTTCAGTGCCACTGTAACTTTGGTCACTAAGCAGGGTGGATTTGATTTAAATCAAGTCGATTTAAATCATGATTTAAATCGTGATTTAAATCACCAGTAAAAAGGCTTGATTTAAATCAACTCGATTTAAATCATAATTTTTAAAGA
>JANHFM010003894.1:57247-70229 GCA_032468115.1 Grayia smithii
GACTGGAAAAACGGACTGAATATATTCAAAAGAAATATGAGACTTTAAAATTTTAAATAGAGTATGAATGAACTGGACGCTTCCATATATAGGTTGAGAGTTTTAATGATAAGATTAGTAAATGAATGTTAGAATTAGAGTTGATTATTTTACCAATTTTTTTTATATGTAGTTTGTTCCGGGAAGTCGAGGGAGGGGGGGGATATAAAGAAAGGTTATGAAAATTTGTTAATCATTGAAATTTAATTGTAAAAAATTTATAAAACTTTTTAAATAAAAAAATAAAATAAAATAAAATTTATAAATAAATAAATAAAATTTGACTTTAATATTGTTTTCTCATTAACAAAAACTAATTAGGAAGCTTTTGCTTGAATGAAATAAAAACTCTATAGGCTGGAATGTCTATCTTCCTACACCAGGGGTGACGAACTGGCAGCCTGCGGCACCCACCCCAGCTCCACGAAGGGAAAAAACACCGAGAAACATCACGTGATGGCAACAGGACCAGTTTCAACAATGTGATGTTCAGCGCTGTATTTACTAAAGTGCATGTCTGCAATAATCCTCATCATTGCAATACCAGTCATAAAAGAGTTTTGTTGTTATAACCAGCTGTACTATTTTTGCATCCTGGGTCCCTCCACTCCTTTTTGATAACTGAATGTTCCTTTCCTAAATGCATTTTATTGCTCAAAATCACACCCCTTAAAAATAATTACAGAATAATTACAAACTCTTGATTATATTTTCCTCTTTCTCCCTTATTATTTTTTTTAAATAGTTAGGAAAAAAATAAGATATTTATCTTCAGGGGCACTATGTAAAGTGATACCCTAAACTCTAACCCTTAGCCTGGATTAAAATCCATCATGAGTTGGGAAGAGCAATTCAGTGGAGGATCCTGAACACAAGAACTCCACACGGAACTTTTAGTTGCAAGTCCCACTTGTCATAATAGTAAAGAGCCTTTGTATTGCACTTTAGAGGATTCAAAGGACTTAACATAAATTATTTTAGTATTCAAAATGGAAAGATTAAGCTTCAAGTGGTCTTTGGAGATGCTCCAATTTAAACTGGTTTATTTTTATTTCTGGAAACTACTTTGAATAAATTTAACAAATCACTGTAGTGTTGCAATCCTAAAAGAAAGACAAACTTTCCCTCTTCTCTTGCAAGCTCAATTGCTACCAATCAATCCAATGTTTTGTAGCATTATTAAAGAAGTATTAGATGTTAGAAGGTTTATAGAAAACTCAGTCATTTGAGTGAGAGAGAAAGGCTATTTATGATTTAAATTAATCAGTATTTTTCCGCCTGAGAATACAGAATACTTTGGAAATTCTAATGTAGAGAGAATTACCTAACATGGACTATGTTATTAGTATTAGCGAGGCTAGTTTGGAGTCTAAAGTAGGGAAAAAGAATTTGGAGTAATGGTTAAGGTGCTGGTCTAGAAACCGGGAAATTGTGAGTTCTAGTGTTGCTTTAGACACGAAAGCCAGCAAGGTGACTTTAGGCCAGTCACTCTCACTCAGCGCAATTCTCCATAGATGTTGTTGTTGTGGGGAAAATAGGAGGAGGAAGGAATATTAGGTGTGTTCACCACCTTCAGTTCCTTCTAAAATAACAGATGCAGGATAAAAATCTAGTAAATAAATAAATAAATAAGATAAACCATCACTGTGAGGGAAAACTATGAAGTGAAGGCAGCTTTTGCTTTCAAAAGCCCCTCATATCTGTTGGCATTATAACCTTCAGAATGCCAAACAGAAGAAAACTCCTTTCCTCAAATTTCCAATTTAGAAAGGATTCATTTTCTAAACAAGCACATGCACACACACCAGTGGTGGGTTGCTCCCAGTTCGGTCCAGTTCACACGATCCGGTAGCGGTGATGTTGTGACATCACCAAACTGGTTCTCCACATCCCGGACCTGGGCCTGCGTGCCCGAACTTACATTTCTCCGGTAAAACCCCCGAAAATAGCGCTATGCGCATGCACAGAGCGCTTCTTTTGAGGTTTTTCCTAAAAAAAACGTAGTGCACATGCGCAGTAGCGCACGTTAGGCACGCACACGATCGAAGCGAGTACGCGTAAATCATGCACACGTGCATGCAGGAAGAGAATCGGTAGTAAAGGTAAGTAGAACCCACCCCTCACACACACACACACATACACACACACACAAGCATCAGCAACAGGAGAAAATAAAATGGAAATGTAATTATTTATCAAACATATATGGCTGCCTATCTCACAGATTGAGGCATTGAAATGATTATTCCGTATTACTCCATTTTTTAAAAAGTTGCACTGATATAGTTAGAGTGCAAGTGCATCTATTGTTCTTTTTCCTCAACCATGAAATTAAGGAAATTTTCCAAAATGTGTCCATGGCAGCTGAACTGTGACAGCATTCCATGCAATGTTTTAAATAGAGCCACTCAGATTCAACTACCTTTGGAATGGGATGTAAGCCCCATAAGCAAGTAACGAAAGATGTGGGTCACTAACTGTAAAAATAATTGTATTTTAACAGTGCCAGAATATTGAAATGGCAGAACAGTGGCAATGCGTGCTTTTTTTCTGCAACAAAAATCCAAGCAAGAGTAAAAAAAAAGAAAGAAAAGGACTTTCCACATTTTCAACAGCTCAATATAAAATGTGCATTCTCTTGATATCCTCCCATACCTGACAGATCAGAATTAACCACGTTAGTGAACGAGAGCACAGTAGCCCCAGGAACTCCTCTGATATTACAGCAGTCCAAACTTCAGCCAGAGTTTCCTCTCGGTCAGTAAACTTGCCAAGTCTATAGGAAACTCCCAAAGGCTTTTTTTGTTTAATAGTCCTTCTGGTTTGGGAGAATCTCAAAGAGAGGATGACATTTCCTTTGTGTAGTAAACACTCTGCTGAGGCATATTTCTGATATATTTGTCCTTCTAATCTGTTCTGTTCAGTGGTGAAATCCTCCACAGATCACCACTGGTTTGCTTCCTGCACATGCGCAGTACACACCAAAAGCACGCTGCGTATGCATGCACAGTGCGTGCCAAATGTACACTTTGCGCGGAAAAAGAAGACTTCACTAGGTAAGTAGAACAGTAGGAGGGGGAACAGCTGTGCCACATGATTTAGCTTCACTAGAAAGCAGGAAACTAGAAAGCGCAGCACAGCTGATAGTTGGAAATATAGGTTCAGATGAACCGGTAGCTTTTCTTAACTAGCGATTCTCCCAAACCAGTAGATTTTTTACCCAAACTGATAGCTAACTACCGGTTCGCTCAAACCAATAGCTTTTTTAACTACCGGTTCAACCGAACCAGTAGTTCTTATCACTACTGGTTTACCTGAAACGGAGCAAACCAGTAGCATTTCATCCCTGGTTCTGTTGAATATTAAAACAGTATACGTTTATTTTACATAATTTAGAGATTAGAGACAGTATTTAATAAAATACTGTCCATCTTAAAATGAAACTCATACTAATTACCAAGGGCCCCTCTTGCTAATTAGCTACACAGCACCACAAAGTGTTTATACAATTGACCAAAAGTTCTACCCCCCCAAATCACAGGTGTCAAACTCTAGTTGCCGTTGCGTTACGTAGTGTGACATTTTTCCTTTATGGAACTGGGGTGGACATAGCCTGTGCATGACGCATCCAGTCCACGGGCTACCAATTTGATACCCCTGTATAAATCATGCAAATGCAATTAAAGATTTTGCTGTGTTCTCTTCCAGATGTCTTTTCCATACAGTGAACAAAGACATGCAACATATTCAAGTTGTGGTATTTAGGTATATTATAACTTACTCGGCACTGCATCTTTACCTATAGATCTACTTCCAGGTGTCTCGATCCCTTTCAGTTTTAGGAAAATTCTGTTTCAGGCCTGGATATGGGAGACATGTCCTCAATCTGAATATAATATTCAATAACAAGAAGAGGCAGAAGATGAATCTCGCTAAAAGCATTGTAAGTCTATGCATTTGATTCCAATTTCTTGTGTTCTTTCGTTAATGCAATCTGCAAAGATAGAATGTGGATCAGGACTGTGCAAAACCCACTTTTTAAAAACCCGCTCTACTTTACTGTATCTGGGTGTTTGTTTCCTAGTCTTTATTATTTTAAAAGATCCCATAAGAAAATTGTATAATTGTTTAATTTGCCAGAATTGGAAGAAAGAATTTTAATACAAATTACCTTGCTTTTATTCTTTGACAATACATTTCCCCAGTGCAGGCTTTTAAAATGCAAATTTTCCTGAAATAAGCTCTTTTAAAAAGATGTAATTAATGCTTTCACATGCAACTTTTAGCAGCATATTTTCTTTTTCAGTGGGTTTTGTTTGTTTTGCAGTTTTTCAGTTAGGTAAAGATGAACACCAACTGAACTTCATTTGGTATTCCTCTTAGGTTCACTGTAATTCTTGTTAAAGCAGGATATCCCACATTTGCTATCCAAAAAAATGAATCAATCTCTACACCTTGGATCTATCAAAGTAACATTCCACCATCAAATATTCATGAATGTCCTTCAATAAGAATTATTTTGCTGCCTGCCAAGGATGACCAAAGGGTGGGGAGAAGGATTACAGGATATACGTGAGAGATTGCACAAGAAGGGAGGTGGCTGTTGAGCTCAGGAGCTACAAGTTCTACTACTGGGAGGCTGCAAGTCAGATGCATTCAGGAGAGACTTGTATGAGATTATAGCAACGTTGAGTGAGGAAAAATCAAGCAATGACTCTTCCCTACAATAGGGAAAACAACTAGGTTTCCAGAATAAAATGACTTGCATTTTTTGCTAGCTATAAAATAATCCTTCTCATATACATGCTCATGCAGGAAGTAGCCCTAAAGTGACAACATCATTGAAAAAAGTGACTTATGATTATTTTTCACACTTACAACCATTGCAGCATCCCTATGATCAAACCATCAACATTCGGATGCTTGGTAACTGGCTCTTATTTATGACATTTGCAGAGTCTTGGGGTCATGTGTTCACTTTCTGCAATCTCCTGACAAGCAAAGTTAACGGAGAAGCTAGATTCATTTAACAACTGTGTTATTAACATAACTATAGAGATTCACTTAACAACTGTGGCAAGAAAGGTTGGGGCAAATCCACCTGCCTTGCCTAGCCATGGAAATTTTAGGGTTCAATTGTGGTTGTAAGTTGAGGGCTATCTCTATTTACCAATCCATTCTCACACTGAGATAGAGAAACAGAGCTGGCTAATAATAGAAGGGAATCAGATTATGTTTACCAGGTAGGGGTTAATATTACTTGCATTATTACTCAGTTGTTAGCTAGTTCTTTACTCGAACCTCATTAGAGGTAGAATGGTTCCTATTCAAAAAGCCATTTATGTATTGTTCTCAATTTATTTTCTTTGTAGGAACCTAGGCTATATTGGTTCAATTTATATATCTGCTATCTTCCACTTGACCTAGTGACCTTGCCCAATTAAGCATCAAACTGTGCTAAGTTTTCTGTTTCAGTAAAACCTAAAAGATTGATCAACTTTATTTTCCCTCTTAAGCATATCTAATGACTACCTTATGTCCAGGAACAGCAAGGCCAGCCTAAACCTAGCATAAACTATTCAAACATTTCATGAAAAAAATGGGATTGGACAAAAAGTCATGATGTCCAAGTACAACAATGTAGTAAATAGAACTTTGGGACATACCATGTTTCCCCAAAAATAAGACCCAGTTTTATTTATTTATTTATTTTTGCCACCAAAAAAGGCACCAGGTCTTATTTTGGGGGGATGTCTTCCACTGATATCACCTCATGGCCGCGGCACCAACAGCCCTGCATAACAGGAGCCCGCTACCAGGCCATTTTTCTGTGGCCACTTGTCGCCACATGCGCACATTGCCCCCTGCCTTTGTTTCACTGTCAGAGGCCTTCAGGAAAGGCCTCTGCAGCTGAGAAACGAGGTCCTGATTGACACACGTGGCTCCTCCCCCCCAGTCTCCATTTTTCTGTCAGAATTCTTCAGGAAAGGCCTCTGCAGCTGAGAAAAGAGCTCCAGATTAATGTGTACATCACCCCCTGGCTTCTGTTTCATCATCAGAGGTCTTCTGAAAGGCTTCTGCAGCCAATAAAAGAGCTCCAGATTGATCCAGACCTTGTTTCTTGACTGCATAGGCCTTTCCTAAAGGCCTCCAATAGCGAAACAGAGCTGGGGCAACTATGCAAGCGGTGACAAGTGGCTGCAGAAGAAGTGGGCCAGCAAGGCAAGGCAGGTGTTAGGTTGTGCAAGACTTGACTGCAACTGTCCGAAGGTAAATAGTAGGGCAGCTAGACACACACACACACACATATCACTGCAGCTTAAGTTTTACCGGTGTGCCTTACCCCACCCCGTGTACTCCAGAGTGGGCGGGGTCTTAACTAAGGCTTATTTTGGGGGAGGGATTATTGGGCGCATATGTAAAAATCAAGCTAGGGCTTATTTTCAGGATAAGTCTTACTTTTGGGGAAACATGTTATGTAGGCTCTTTTCTCCATATAGCAGTGGTTCTCAACCTTCCTAATGCTGCGACCCTTTAATACAATTCCTCATGTTGTAGTGACCCCCAACCATAAGAGGAACGGTGTCTCAGTTCCTAAGACCATAGGAAATATGTGTTTTCTGATGGTCTTAGGCGACCCCTGTGAAAGGGTTGTTCGACCCCCAAAGGGGTCCTGACCCACAGGTTGAAAACCACTGATCTAGTACAAAGATATGCATTATAAACAAGGTGTTTATTTTGTAACAAGGCAATAAAGGAGAATGAGCACCTAATTCAACAATTTTCCTGGAAAACTATTTTCACTTTATTGTAATGCACACATTTACTCTCTAGTCTTAAGACTTAGGAATTTGGTTTTAGTACTCTGCATCCAGCAGATTACATTCTTTCTTATGGAAACTTATGTTAATTTCCCCTCTGCTGCCAAACTTTACTTAAAATGCCACTGTAGAACTAAGACTGGGTCTAGAACAAGGATGTCAAATTTGATTTCACTGCGGGCCACATCAGGGTTGTGTTTGACCTTAGAGGGCCAGGATAGGTCACTCATGTGGCCAGCTCAACGTCACTCATGTCAGGGATGCCTGTGGCAGCCCAAGTGCTTTGCCAGTGAAAACGGGCTCTCGAGCTCCATTTTCGGCTGCCACAGCCTCTTGCAACCCTCTGCCAGCGAAAATGGAGCTCGGGAGGGCTGCACACGGCCCTCATGAGCTCCATTTTCACTGGCAGAAGTACCACGGGCTGGTTCTTTATTGTTTCCAGGGCAGCCCTGTGGGCCAGTTCTAATTACCTTGCAGGCCAGATCTGGCCCCTGGGTCTTGAGTTTGACACCCCTGGTCTAGAATCTATGGATCTAATTTGAAGGAAAGCTAGAATACCCTTCACATGCCCTACCTCTTGAATGATGAATGTTCAGCTAAAGGAATCTTTGTTTTTGCCAATATCTTCCAATATTTTGATGAACTCAACACATTTGTAGTGAAATGTATAGTTTAGAACTCAGGCTTTATAACACAGTGCGGTCCTGGTCATGCAACAGAGGTAGTAACAATAATAAAGGAAACTTAATGAACGAGACAGTTTTAGCATGATAGTGTCTCTTAGCACAAATTCACAAAGCTACTAAGATTGGACATGCCTTGGAAAAGATCTAAAAGGCAGAAGAGGAGGCACACAGGAAGTTAAAACCCTTTCTGCTAAAAAGGCTGTTCTTCAGAATTCATGTTGCAATGCTGTGCAATTTCTATGACCTAGATTGCACCAGGACTATCTCCATAATGGAGGACTGAAACCTGAAAGTCTGATTTTATAGCAGGCTGTGCTGCAATTAAAAATAATGAATGCATCCATCTTTTCTGGTGATTAAAAAAAAAGGCAAGCAACTATTGGTCTGCCATATTTGAGCTGCAAAAAATCCAGATGACTGCTAGAATCAAGTTTTCTGCATCTTTTTGCTGCTATCTAGTGGTTATCCAGATGTGTGCATTCCACTTCTGGTAATGTAGCACAGAGGTACAGAAAGAGCAAACAAAAATTAAAACCTCAAGCCTCTTAAGCCTCATTTTTAAACTTTCCCAATAGAGTGACTGTGCCTTTTCCTTACCATGTACAACACAGCAACAAATCCATGCTTATACTCTTCTGAGACAGCAGTTTATATCTAGAACACTGGTTCCCAACATTTTGTTGGCCATGCCCCACCTAAGCATCTCTAAAATCCTAATGTCTCTCCTCCCAATGACATATAGTTTTTACTATTCAAAAAGTGAACTCCTACTCACACGAAGGAAGCCTAAAAGGCCATTAACTTGGTTTAAACAAGGTTCCAAATTGCACCCATTAAAAATTAAATTGCCCCACGTTGGGAACCACTGATCTAGAAGGAACCTTTGTTGCTTTCTTTAAATGAAAATTCTTGCCTGTTCCAATCTTTCAATTCTGGTAGAGGACTACATGACACTTAAAAAGTCTTCTTTGAGAGAAAAAAATTGAAAGGTATAAAAGTTCTGTCCCATTTTATGTAACAAATCAGACTTGCCTTTCTTAAAAATGGCAGGTTTGTTCTAATCTCTTGACCAAATGTATTTTAAAGGGATGTACTTTGGCAATCCTTCTACACAAAGTGATGGCAGAGACCTCTAAAAATGTTTTTACCCCAGGCATAACTCATAATACTAGGCACAGCTTACTATTTTTTAAAAAAAAAAAGATAATGTATTTGCACTTGAGATATTGCCATTTTTGTTTATGCTCCTCTATATCTACATTCATAAATTTCAGATCATCTGTAAGGAAGTAAGTCAGGTTAATAAAAAAGTAGAATACTTCCCAATGAGGGCTGAAGAAAGGCAACCAATCATTTTGTAGGACAGGTGATCCTGATGCAGAATGAATCTAATGAAGTTATTTTAATGTGGACAATTATAATAGTAGATGTTGCATTTTGAAAAGAATTGTGCTTTCATTAGACACATCGCAAAGACCTTCTCCTTTCTCATTGCCTCTTTCTTCATGAATATTTTAATTGCCAGAGCAATAACTCAAAACTCTATCTAGCCCTGTATAGTACATCTTCTTACTGGAAGAATGGAACAAGCACAAGTATATTGTCACTAGTGAAAGTTAGGAATACTAGAGGAAAAATTGTTGATAAAACTAACAAATTAGCAAGAAGTGTCTGGGCAATGGCTGACTTCTATTAAATCATAAGCCAATCTCACCGAGTTTGCACAACACACTGAACCATAAATTAGCCAGCTACATTTTAGTCTACAGAGTTATACAAACCTATTCCAGTCTTATTTGTGTATTTCATTTCATGCTCTGATGTACTTGCTGTTCATTTATAACTTTCATCTGTTTTCTATTTCTTAATCTCCCTTTCTTTTCTCTAACTACAGAAGATCTGTTACAGAAAAATAAACTAAAATAGCTAGGTATTTTTTTTAATTGTAAAGGTCTAAG
Source organism: Grayia smithii (assembly GCA_032468115.1). Lineage (NCBI taxonomy): Eukaryota > Metazoa > Chordata > Lepidosauria > Squamata > Grayiidae > Grayia > Grayia smithii. Next base: position 66,752 of record JANHFM010003894.1, read on the forward strand.
TTATCTGTCTGAAAGCATCCAGTCTCAACCACTTTTTCTCCTGAGATCTGATATACTCTCTTGGCATAATAGTATACAGGTCTCCAAGAAAACTGGGATATAAAATGGAAACAAAACAATTTGATCATTATTTCCAAATGATGGATTTGAGTTCATGTTACTCCGAAATCCACAATGATTTTGCTGTATAATCAAGTATATCCCCTCACTGAATCAAGTATTTTGTCCTGAGAAATCCTTCTCCAGTTTAAAATATTAAATGAGCCTCTGCACTTATGGTTCGTTGGCCATTTAACTGAAAACTAGCTATGCAGGTGTAGATATATTGGTACTTACACTGTTCATGTGCGATGTAATTTTCATTAAATTACCCTAATTTGGTGACCAGAATCACATGAGTAAGAATTTTTCACTTGGTGCCACTATTTTCTTGATTGTTTCTTGCAATTATTTTAATGCAATTATTTCCCATCTAGACTTAGATGTTCACCAATACCCAAACAAATTTGTTCAGAGTATGGGAGTTAGGACTTTAAGAAGCTTTCCGCCTCAGCTACCACTATGGGATGGGCACAAAGCCTGTGAATTCCAAGGAAAGGTAAGATAATAATTTACACACCTACACTAGCGGTATATATGTCTATCTTATGAACCTGGAATTAATTCTTGAGGAGGAAAAAAACAAGAGCTTTTTGTAAATGGTTATCAAGAAAGCCCAGAATTACAGAATTGGTTCAAAATCAACCCAAGAGAGTTTGTACACCGGTAACTGAATACTGAAAGAAAGCTGTGATGCAGAATGAGATTCAGTTTTCCCTTCTGGGTTAGAATTTGAAGCAGTAAATTTCAGCAATAGTATCAGAAAGGCAACCCCCTTTTTTCACAATATGGTTTTAAAAAATCCTTCACAATAGTATGTTAGGGCAGAGAATGGCCCTTTGACTTCAGCATCTCCACTACTGGTGGATTCCTAATAGTTTTGCTTGTTCCGTTGGAAAGTTTGGGAATCATTGTAGACAAGTAACAGTTTCATGAAGATGCAGGTTGATGTAGTTACGTTGGCTGTCAATCTTTCTTTTTTTCTCTTTCCTCCCCTCCCTTTGAGGCAGCAGGTGCCCAACTTTCTGCATGAATGATACTGTTTTCTGCGCAATGCAGAAATATTACTGGAATTTGCCCTTCTAATCCCAGAGCAGGCATACATTGGTGAACACTACTCGTTTCACATTATGTTATCAATGTGATTGGTTTTTTCTGGATTTCGCTTCTGGGGCTAGCAGGCAGTACTAGGAAGTTTCTTTGAGTCAATGGAGGAACAGAATTCTGCCTCACTGAGCTGGCAGTGTTGAGGAAATCTCCTTGCCCTCAATTCCGGAGCTAGCAGACACTGGAAACATAGTCAAAATCTTTGAAGGCATCCTGTTCCTTTTGGGTGAGGGGCCGTGATTCACGGGGTGGTGTCAGCACAGCTGCTTCAGCAGTAAACTCCTCATCAAAGTTGCTGATGTCTTCACGGCCCTTAATTACTGGCACAAAAGGCGGCTTGATCTTACGAGCCAGCAAAGCTTCCCATTCAATGCTCTGTGTACAGGGAGGAAAAAAAGTAAGAACTCTGACATCTTTGAGAGGATTGTTAATATTAATCAGAAAAGGAAATTATATAAATAAATAACACACCATGAGTCCTTTATCTGAAGCAAGAAGAGTATACAAAATAAGCTACAAGGTGCTGGAAATATATGAAGCCTACAGCAATAATTCACAATAGAAACCATCCATTTCAGAGCAAGAAGCTTTCTTTTCAAAATCCATATTTGGTGGCCATTCCTTTGAGCTATACTTCATTTGAGCTATAGATTTTAGATCCAGAAACGGCACAGGGAATCTTCCACTTCAGGAAAACTTACAGAGTAAAAGTGTCTCGGTGCAACAAGACTACTTTTTTTATATGGCATAAGCACTCACAAACTGGCATCCATGTGATCAGATACAAGTAGTCTATGTTTTAATGGATTAAAATTTCTCTGTCTTTAAAATAGACATAAAGGATCTGCTTTTTACGCTAGCACAGAGTGACCTTCTTTAAGAAGGCACAAAGGAACACTGTCTTGGTTGCTCTGATATAGCCCTATTGAAAGATGGTCTCAATTGATAGTTTTAGTCCAGAAGACAGTGCAGAGCTTTCTTTGAAAGAATCCATAACTAACAATCTGAAGAAAGAATAGAAAAGGAACAAAGTACTGACTCTGAAAAATGGGTGCTTCTTCACATCCTCTGCATCGCGCTCACTAGACCCCAAGCGCCTTTCTGGATTCCGACGCAGCAGCTGAATGAAAAATGAGGCTGTCAACATCAAGTCAACACGGGCAGACAAAACAATTCTCATCCATCACCTTTTCCCTCAAGCCCAGAACAGTATTTTACATGGCTATCGTGCTTTATGTTTTCCTACCTACTCCAACCTAATGTCAGGGATGGAAACATTGCAGTTAAACCTATGTTCATTATGTTCAAGTCTCCCTCCCTGTGTTCTCCTAATGCTACAACCCCATTAGAAGAATCTCCTCTCCAGTTTTAGTCCTGGCGAATTTACAGCTGAAGCAAGAGGGCACTCACCCGGCGCATGATTCCAATTGCCTCTGTGGAAAGAAAACGGGGGTAGCGCACTTCGTCATTGACAATGCTGTCAAATACTTCTTCTTCATCATCTCCTGGGAATGGAGACTACAACATCAATTGGGACAGAATCGGATGTCAGTTTGGGTTCTTCCATCATTCTCGAGAACTAATTCTATCCATCCTCACCAATCCTAGATTCCCAGAAAAACTTGAAAAACTCGATCAGCATCTCCCAACCTGGACAGTTTCCAGACTTGAAATCCCAGAGTTCAAGCAATAGCCATGCTTCCTGGGGAAGTTTGAAAGTCTGGAGACCACACACTTGGAAGTTGCCCAGATTAAGAAATACTTTAATCTGCTATATCAAGCTCCCTGTGAAACATTTCAACCCTGTTATGCCACACATTTAAAGACCCCACTTAGTTTATTTTACTCTTAATGTTTTAATGGCATTACTTCAAACAGGATATAAAGTCCCATTTCCAAGCATCAAGGTTGACTCAGCCTTCCATCCTTCCGAGATGGGTAAAATGAGGAGCCAGATTATTGAGGGCAATATGCTGACTCTGTAAACCGCTTAGAGAGGACTGTAAAGCACTGTGAAGCGGTATATACCGTATTTTTCGGAGTATAAGACGCACGTTTTTACCCCCAAAAAGAGGGTGAAAATCAGGGTGCGTCTTATACTTCGTCTTATACCTTGTTTTTTTAAAGCATTTTTTACAGCCTATTTGGTAGAAAAAAAAATGCTTTAAAAAGTCCTGGTAAAAAGCAAGCGTCTACCTATTTGGTAGAATAGGCTGTAAAAAATGCTTTTAAAAGTAAAAAAAGTCTGACAATCAGGCAACTCAGTTATTGC
>JANHFM010003894.1:81583-94180 GCA_032468115.1 Grayia smithii
TAAAGTCACCAAGGTTGGGAAACACTGCTCTACAAGCAAGCATATCTAGCAAGCATATCTAGACTCTAGAAGCAAGCATATTTAGTATGACTTCTGGAGAGTCACAACTGGATAAGAACCTCTAACCCAATTTATGAAGCACAACAAAACTAAAATATTTTTACTTCACTTACATCTCAAGAATAGCGTTAATTAAAAGTATCTTGTAATGTGAATTTTGTGATGGCAAAAATTTTCCATAAAGTAAGAAGTTTTATTAGAAACTGACCAATATTAAAAGGATGAAATATTTATCCATTACAATCCATTATTTTGTAATGATTTGAAATTTAGCATCATGTAATATGTAGGACGTCAAAAAATAACAATGTTGTCCCATTGTTCCATCTGACAATTTTGCTCAGTAATTCTACAGTTATACATTTATTTTTTTAAGGCTGAGCTTTTATTACACGTACATTTCGACTTATCTGTTCCATAAACTGTAATAAATTATACATTGAGGTATTCCACAGATAATTCAAGTTTTAGTGCAATTTAGTTCCAATCTAGAACTAAAATATTCCATCATCATATACTGATTTGATTGCTGGAAATTGCAATATCATTTTTCAAGGGCAATCAGGGAATATCTTATCCAATATTAAACATGGGGGATGCACATAAAGAAAAAAACTAGGTTGATTAAAATATGGAGGATTTTTGCAAATAGAAAGATGTGGGATGGGAATAACTTTGCTGATTATTTGTCCTTCATTTTTTTAAAATGGCATTTTTACAAGTAGCATATTGCAATAGGGCTCAGTATCAAAATAATTGTTTAAAAGTAATAACATTATTTCAAAATGTATTTGTAAAACTGAATTTTCACAACAGGAAATAGTGCCATGTCTGATCAATGACACCAGGAAGGTAGGAAGGAAGGAAAGAAAGAAAGAAAAAGAGAGAGAGAGAGAAAAAAAAGAAAGAAAGAAAGAAAGAAAGAAAGAAAGAAAGAAAGAAAGAAAGAAAGAAAGAAAGAAAGAAAGAAAGAAAAAGAAAAAAAGAGAAGTTTTGTCTTTCTTGAGTTACTGATGATAAACTGTGGGGGTCTTACTACTAACACTGGTTAAGAGTTCCCTGAAGACCATTTGCTCTCTCAAAATACTTGGGATTTTAACATTCATGAAAAATTGCTAACTTCTGGGAATAAGGTGAATCCCTTGGAATTGGGCAGCTAATAAATTCAAATAAATAAATAAAGCTTTGTCAGTTTCTTTTCACCTGAATCCCGCTCCCTTTCATTGCTGATATGGCATGATGCAAACAGGCTGAGTGAACAAAATAAAAAAATCTCACACCACAGTTTTTATATAAAGAATCCTTTTAACTTTGATACAGTGCAATATCAGTACGGGATAAGGGATAGACTTTCTCTCCAGGCTGAATAAACTAAGTAGCAAATGCTTGATTCTATAATGAAACAGCTGAGTAAAGATTGGGTCCTAGGATCCATAAGACATTGCTCTCTACTATAGCTCCATTATATCTGGTCACTGGCAAGACTGGTGGGACTCCAATGACATCTAATGACCTACATGCAGGGGTGAAATCCAGCAGGTTCTAACAGGTTCTGGAGAATTTTGAAATTCTGAGCAGTTCGGAGAACTGGTAGTGGAAATTTTGAGTAGTTTGGAAAACTGGCAAATACCACCTCTGGCTGGCCCCAGAGTGGGGAGGGAATGGGGATTTTGCAGTATCCTTCCCTGCCACGCCCACCAAGCCACAGCCACAGAACCGGTAGTTAAAAAAAATTGGATTTCACCACTGCCCACATGTCTTTTCCCCACTCCACTCCCTTTGGGTAAAAAAAAAGGAAAACTCATGTAATTGATTTATAGCTAAGTTGCGGTGTTGCAAACATACAGCACATATGGATTAATGTTGAAATTATCACATGCAAGAATTGGAAACAGGAAAATAAGATGCCTGAATACTTTTTCAGTAGCATGTAGATAATAATGCTCTCCCTTCATTCTCTCCACAACTGTAACATATACAGATAACACTTATATATAAAAGCCGCCATAGTTTAAATCTGTTCACTGTATAAAAGTATTACAGGACAATATTTGGGACATCTTGTTGCTTCCATGCTCTTTTTGGATTTCAACAATTTCTATCCGCTCACTCAACTACAATAATCTAAATATTAAAATTCAGTTGCTTCCCACCCAGCTTGATGCCAATTTTTGTTTTATTTTGTTACCTCTGCTAACAGAGTGCCCTGTGGCTCCAGTTCCAGGTGAATTTCATGGCGTTCATTATCAAGAAAATCTTCCAGCTTGAGGTATTTCAGGGCACAGAGACTGCGGTAGTCACGCCAATAGACACCAATCTCCAGCTCTCTTGACTGATATGGAGAGAAGGGACCCATTAAAAAGATCAGCAGCAGATAGTCACTCTCTCCACAACACATTCACCACTCCTACAGTGAGGTCCAAATTATTTCCTAACAATCAGTTAACAGGTTTCTTCTCTATCTGAAGAAGGGGTGATCTCAAAGACTACACAGAAGTACCGACATCATTATGAACAGATGCACTTTAATAAATATGAAATACATTAATTGGAATGCAAAATGAAATAATTGCTATAACTCCTCTTCCAGCAGTTTTTACTCATGTGACCATGGCATTAAATTGGAGGAGTAATGTGACTTCTTTGCCACAGAGAGATGAGCAGAGAGATGTTTATATAGCACAGATCTGGTATCTGAAGCCCATTAAAAAGGCACCATCTTTGCACGTACCCTTTCTAATTCCACTGTGAAAACCTGGTTCCAAGCTTGTAGGCCAATGGATTTCCAACCAGTCTGCCCTACAACTCCATTGTCTAGCTTCAATACAGCACTTACTTCATCTACAAGAGGAAAAATTGGGATGTTGAGAAAGAGCAAATAAGATTGAGAGCTGAATATAAGGATTCAATCTCTCATTTTAGTGCTGATCACCCTCAGGGCTACTTACTGCTGGTATCTTCTGATTTGATGGTGGTCCTGCCGCTTACACTACCACTGCGATTATACAGCCCTCGCCCGCTGCGGCTCATGAATGAAGGCCGTGCTTCACCAGGACTGTTACAAGGCAGACAGACAGTGGAGCCACGGGTACGTCCTGGGACAACCTCCAGCAATCCACTGCAGCCCAACAACTGCACTTCCAGGGTCCCTGCCAATAAGAAACTGCTAAGAACCAAAGTCTGGAAAGTTTGAAACAAAAACAGCAATACTTTCTTTGAGCCTTAAGAGAGTGAGCAAGAGATTTGATGGGGGGGAATCTTATTATCTCACTTGGGTATGAAAAAAGAAGGTACCGTACATTAAGAAAGTAGATAAAACAACTACTGCATGAAATGGGGGATACCGACTAAGTGGAATGTCCTGATTGTTGCTGTTATTAACAATTACGATTACAATTTCATTTCTATATCACCTTCTTAAAGGGCTCAGGTTGAATTAAACATAGTCAAAAACTAAACTGAAACATTCTGGCAATAGATTGACCCAACCTATGCCCACGGGGAGGGGGAATGCAGTCACCTGTGAGTGGAGATGGCTTTGATAGGGTATTATACTGGTTATGCTGGTAGGAAGTGGTATTGCGGGCACTGAAGGCAGGAGAAGATGCCAAGATGAGTTCCTCCTTAATGATGCAGGCCTTTGGATGATCTTCAGGCAGTTCAGCCAGACGTTGCTCCAGAGAATATCGCAAAAGATCCAACTTCTGGCTTGATTCGTTCAGCTTGGTCTGTGCCTACAACAAAGGCCCAAATCATCAGATGCCAATTTGGCTCAGCCTAGCAATGATCCATTTTACATTCTTCTTCCATTTCCACAAATCAAGACAGTCTGCCTGACGTATTAACAATAATATAGACTCAGCACCCTGTGGCACACAGTCCTTAATTCTTCAGCAAGTGGGCTGTTGGATTCCAGGTCATATCTCAACTACAGAGCTTGTAAGTGGGAAATCAAAGTGCAGTATTTCTCATGCCCACAGTACAGGTTATAGGAAATTTATAAGAGCAGAACGTGTGATGGGATGGTCTTATTTTTTAATTCTTCTCCAGCAATTATTAGAATTTAAATGTAAATGTTCTGACAATGAATAAACCTGTCACAACTTCTTTGACAAAAGCTGATCACTTTTTTTTTTCTTTGAGGGATTTAATTGACCAGGGGCATACAATGTGAGGCTTCAGATCAACAGTGGCCTCCCAAAATGTCAACTGTGACCCACTTCAAATGTTTGTTTGTTTATTGTGTTTCTAGATTTCCCCAGTACAGACATAAATGTTGTATTTGAACTGTAATTTTTAATATTCTAGAAGTGGGATATTAAATATACCAGAAAGTCATATTAATTTAATCAAATGCAACTTTTGTCTAAATTGTGATTTTTAAGATTCCATCCAAAAGTCAGACACGGTGCTTAGTCTAAAGACAACTGAGACTATCTAGCACAGGAACTTGTGTTTAGACAATACGCATACCGACTGAGAATGCTTACTTGTAATGCCAAAAACATCTAGGAATACCAGTCTGGGAACAGTTGATGCAAAAGTTGCAAATATATGTCAGAGAATGGCATAATTGGAAAAAGAAGTTTAGGTTATTTTAAACTCACATAATTTATAGCAGCACTGAATTGCTTATTACTTCATTTCTTCAATCATTTTATGTATCTTTATTATATAATACCAACCATGGAAAATGCACCATTACCTCAGAAATAGCATGACGATCCTGAACTTTGCTGGAGCTCAGAAGACGCAGTGCATTTTTGGCACCTTCAGATATAGCATATTCTACTTGGAAGTGATGGCGAAGCTCCTCAATTCTCAATTCTATGGCGCTTAGATCTGTGTTTCCTGCAAGGAACATTAAAAAGTCAGTCTATCTCCATTTGTATGCTTAGCACCAGGGCCCTGACATGGCACCCTCAATTTCCCTCGTTCAGTGCCAGCCTTAACTATGTATTTCCCAGAATATCCTCAACCCCTTATAAATTCAAGAGGCATTCTTAGGAATTAAACATGATGGAAGAATATAGGCCAGTAAGACAATTTGCCTACAAGTAACAGCAAAGGAACATCCAAGGCTGGAAGGATCTGGAGGAAATATAGAGAACAGCCTCACTATTAGGATATAAACATAAATGGATGTATTGTGACTGCCCACCTACCACAGCAGCCATTTTGTCCCTTTGACAGGCTCTTAAATTTTATCCAAAAAGGGACACCCTCCTTTAAAAGAATGACAGATCCCTTTGTGCCTAATATGTACTTAGCTCCAGAGGAAAACCCAGAGACCTGTATCCAGACCCAGAAATAGGGGTTTCACATCAGGTGAGGAAAAGACAGGACTTTAAATTGTTCCAAAAACCATTTCCAGGTTCATGAAGGGTTTGAGATGGCAACAGGGACATTGGCCTTTCTGAAGTGACAGCCTGGCTATAGCATAAACATAGCTTGCAGCAAACAGTGGTTTCTTCTTCATTCTCTCCTTCACCTTGCCCATCTTCCATAGTCAGCTGCACCTCGTCAGCTTGCACAGCCTTGCGAATCTGCATGCGGATAATATTTATCTTGGTTTTGCTATCTTGTAGCATTTGCTGGGCTGTCTGCAGCAACTTCCGATCCTAGATGGAAGACCAAAGGGATGGATTGAATTCTCTCCAATAGAGGAAAAGTATTGAAAATCACAGCAAAGCCAATGTAGCTGGCAATAGATTTAAGACAAGACAGACAGAAAGACAGACACAGACAGAGAATTAAGCTATAATACACACAGAGCAAACTGGATTGCCTTCCTAAGTATTAACAATTATTATCTCCAATAATTATCTCTCATTAACTCTGCCCATCCAGCAAGAGTTGGGCCGTCTTCCAAAATGTAATCGATCAATCAATCTGGCTGGACCCAGGAGATATGCCTTCTCTGTTGTTGCTCCTGGCCATTGGAACAGCATTCTCACTGAGATCTAGCTGACCTTGACCCTGCCTGGATTTGAGAAGGTATTAAAGAACCTGGTTTTTCCCCCCTTCAGCATTGGGTCTGCAACCAGTATGACCCACTGGAAGATTTTTTTTCCCCTGGCACTTTACATCTTTACAATATATAACATATTCTGGGGTTTATTGTCTGTTTTATTACATGGTTTTATTGAATGCATCGTTGTTCTTTAATGATGTACATCATCCTGAGTCATGTGACAAGTGGATGGTTATATAAATTGGATAAACAAACAAACAAACAAACACTCAACTTCCCAAACCCAGGGACTCAAACTGTTATCCTCCCTATGTTGCTAGTGGAGTGGGAATACAGGAATTCTATTGGGTTTTCAGTTATTTGCAAGAATTGTCTACTTCTCCAGCCAAAACTGTTTCCAAAATAATTATTTTTTTAAAGAATATTCCAAAATTCAGAGGCAGGTTCTCAAAATGTGAGAAATTGTAACTGCAAAATGCGTATATATGTATATAGGATTCACAGAAGAATTGGCCTCTGTCGAAGTTCATGGATGCTCAATGCAGCATTGAGATCAATTCAATCAATATTTGCCTTCTGGATCGTAAGGAACAGCATACGGAAGAGGATAAATTATATATGAAATTTAGGCCACAGTTTGCTAAGTCATGGGCCACACTATTTCATTTGATGTTTTAAAGAAGAATTTTCAAGATTTTTTCAACTGAGGGTGGTTCACAGGAGGAAATTGGCCTACTAACCTTCTTCCAGCTAAACCATTGAGGGTTAATCTCCAAATGAGCTTAATCTCCAAATAAGTTTTTTCCCCTTCCCCAAGAAAATGTTGCACTGTTTTTGTTTCTATTTGCAAAGCAATAGAATGTACTACTTCAAGGTAACTTGAACCCCTAGAAGTAGCAGTTATCAGAAGCTGCTTGTTCTTGTGCGATAAACTGTTTAAACTTTTTAGAACAGTGTATTCCAAAGGTTTCTAATAGGAGATATGTTGAGCATCAACATAGTGATAATTCTGTGATTATCTAAGAAACTTTGGAAATCAGCACATTGGTTTGTTACTTTGCAGGGGGGAAAAATATAAGGAGAACCAGGGATGCTGATATGAATTCTTATTTAAACATTTCTTGGTTACTTCGGTTTGGAAAAAAAACTTAATATTTTTAAGAGAACAGGCCTACCAAAAGGCAACACTGACATAGCTAGGTAATCAGATTCTTTATCAGGCTGAGGGCAGTGATACAGATATTTCTTTTGTATGGGCAGAAATATTGCATGATAATATGTAAAGTGGCAAAAATGCCTTTGCTTAGAGAAGGAGGACAGTGGAGAGGAAAACAAACATACTTTGGCAGCACCGTTGGCATACATCTGGATCATGTTCTCTGCTCCCTGCTTCACCTTCAACTCAATGTTGAGCTGCTTTTCCAGACCAGCAATACGACTTTTGGTAGCTGTTGATCGGCTCAAGCTGCCTGGTGATTGTGGGGCATCTAAAAAGGGATCAATTATAGACATTAATATTAGCAGGATGCACATCCTAAAAAAGAACCATCTGAATTCCTGAATAGAAAGTAAGGAGTGGGTGTCACAAGTCTAGAAGAATGGGAGGTGCTCTGTGTCAGGGACACTTGAGATATGGGAAAGAAACATATCTCTCCGATTCTCTTCCATATTCTTGGGGTGGGGGGATCCATCCATGTCAGCAATATACATTGACCAAAAAAACCCCACAGAAAAGTGCTCAGCATTTTAAATTATATTGAACAGGTCTTGTGTAGCCTCAGGGTCCTCATACAAATTCCTGCTGTGTTAATCCATCACCAAATATTGGCAAAAGAGTAATTATTTCAATTTATTATCAAAAAACAGCCAATGTAGAGTAGTTAAAGAATCTCCCTCTTCTTAGTTGCATTTTATGAAAAGGGACTAAATTTTGATTACTTCATTAACCCTAACTCTAACCCTAACATAACTGCTTCTGTCAGAGATAGTGCTTCTCTCCTGCTTTTGAACTACTCTTTGAACTTTCTTCTCATTCCTTCTTTTTCCTCCTTTCCCCATTAAACACTTTCTAGTTGATCTCTTACTTGATCACCCTTCCTTTCCACCCCAATATTCTGGCTTTTGCTCTCTTGTGTTTGAATGTCAGAATGTCCACCAAGGAATGGTCTATCCTCTGCAAAGTTTTGGGTAGGTCAATCACTCAACTAGGTAGGAAAGAAATGTAAGTAAACACAATAACTTAAGAAAAGAAGTCACAAGTCTACCCAATTTATTTGGAGAAATAATTCAATATATTTTGAAAATACTCTAGTCTCTTGCTCACTTATTTATTATTTTATAACCTGTCTTTATTATTTTAATGAATAATTCAACATGCCTAATACAGGTAGTCCTCGACCTCTGACAACAATTGAGCCCAAAATTTCTGTGGCTAAGCAAGACAATTGTTAAGTGAGTTTTGCCCCATTTTACAACTTTTCCTACCTACCAATCCTACATTCCTAGCTATTAAGTGAAGCACTGCAGTTGTTAAGTTAGTAACATGACTGTTAAATGAATCTGGCTTCCCCATTGACTTTGCTTGTCAGAATGTCACAAAAGGTGATCACATGACCCAGGGACACTGCAGCCATCATAAATATGATCTAGTTGCCAAGTGTCTGAAAATTGATCAAGTGATCATGAGGTTGTAAGTGTAAAAACCAGTCATAAATCACTTTTCTCAGTGTTGTTGTAACTTTGAACAGTCATGAAACAAATGGTTGTTAAGTGAAGGATTAACTTTACTCCTTTCTCTTTCTCTTTTCATCACAACAACAACCCTGTGAGATGAGGTTGAGAGAAGTGACTGGTCCAAAGTCAACCAGTTGGTTTTCCGTGTTTAAGGTAGATCTAGAACTCATGCTCCCAGTTACTAGCTTGTGCCTTAACCATAATTCAAAGTGCATATTTTAAATTTTCTTTGACTTCCAAAGATTACAACAGGAGTATCTAAAGACTACTTACTCCCAATGATCAACTGTCAAATACTTCACTCTGTTATGGTGGGAAGTGGACCTTTGCAGTACTAATAATCCAAATTTTCAAATGTTCTCCTGAAGACTACTCAATAGGCGTCTGATATAAACAAATTTTAAAATGATTTTTATGTCTAAAATGTAGAAAGTGTTTTATATATTCTTTCACAGCCATAGAATTAACTGTGTAGAATTACAATGCCTATCATTCCTCAGCCACTATAGATAATAAAAGTAGTAGTTAACCAATCTGGTTGGGAACACTAGTTTGATAAACAGATTTTGGTACTCTATTTTTTTCATTTATTTTTACTACTAATTGCTGTTTTATGCCTTATTTTTAAAATATTAGTTTAAGTGGTATTTTTAGATACCTTGATAACCTTCTGAATTATAGGGCATAAAATTAAAATATGTGTGGAGGACATAGGGAGTAGCCTTGAAAGACAGAAGGAAGATCTGCTACGAACAATGGTCAGTTTTCTTAGTATGGTCTACCTTGTGACTAGCAATATACCAGTATCACATATAAGAGGATTTTGTGTTTCTGTGCCTGGAGTCAGTCTGAATGAACAAGTCCATGCAACATTATTGGCAACATTTTCAGAAGTGGTTTGATGCTGCCTTCCTCCTAGGGCTGAAAGTGAAAAATTGGCCCAAAACCATCCCACTGACTTCCTGCCTTAGGGAGGACTAGAACCCATAAGTCTCCTGCTTTCTAGCTTGGTATATTTAACTACTACGCCAAACTGACTCTCATAAAAGCAAATATCTTGGTTTAAATCATAGGCCTTTGCAAACATAATTCCATAAAACAGGTAATGCCGGTTACAAAGCAGCTGCATCTTATTAGCGCAGAGAAAGAGCCCTATCTGAATGAAGAGGACTTAATGCAGGACCTATTTTACTTGAAACTGATGAACTGAGAGACAAACAGAACATGTTATTATTTCATTAAGTGTAAAAGGTTAAACAATGGAAATATGTCAAATCTAGCAATAGGATTTATCACACTATTTTCTCAACTGAAGAACACATTTCCAATGAGGCCACAAGAGAAAATGGTAAGATTTAATCAACCTTTTTTTTTTTTGAGGTTTAATGGAATTCTCAGTTTTTACTCTGTCATACAGAGTTTCTCACACAGATAGGCAGCAATATAAATTGGATTAATAAATAAGTAATAAATAAAACCATGAATGAAGGTTTTTTTATAATACTGTACATATATGATCTACATTCTGTGGTTACTGCTACTCTATTAGAGCATTTATATAATGTATATTCTATCTCTGTACATTTTGGGTCCTAGACAATATTTTGTGGATCCGGCATTAGACAATAGTAAGGTCATAAATCTCGGAACTAGTGTTTTCTGTCCTTTTGATTTTCTGAGGCAAAGATCTAACTATGAAATTAGATGCTTGCTTATTCTTAAGAGAGACTGGCAGAATGGCTTGGTATTTACCGCTTGGTAGTTAGGGTACTTGCTGTACGTTAAAAGAAGTCAAATAGAACAAAACTTTTAAAGAAAAGCAGCTTCCTGTTATAGACATTAGAGGAAGCGAATCATGGTAGCCTCTGGTAGAAAAAAAAATCAAAAGGAATCTCGTAGCGCGTTTTCCAATTAACACATTTTATTAAAAGGTGTAAATGTGGTGTAATTGTTAAGGTGCTGGCTAAAAACTAGGAGATTGTGAATTCTAGTCCTGCTTTGACATAAAAGCCAGCTGAATGACTTTGGGCCAGTCTCTGTCTCTCAGCCCAATCTACCTCTCAGGGTTGTTGTTGTGGGGAAAATAGGAAGCAGTACAGTATTATGTATGTTTGTCACCTTGAGTTACTTATAAAGTAATAAGGGCAGGATAAAAATGTTTTTAAAAAGGGCTTTTGGGGGATATAGCTAATTTCATCAGTGAAGTGCAACTGTTGATGTGAACTGTAGCTCCCACAAGCTTATGACTTTCAACATGTGTTACTCAAAAAAGTGCTACCAGAGTCTCAATTAAAGAAAAGGAACAACTCATATCTTTTAAGCCAGTGCACCATGGGGTGATTCTAGAATGGGTAATCCCACAGAATATGCACAGTGCTGTCAACAACATCATACCAAAATTTGTGGGACTAAATGGAGTCAGGGTCAAGCATTCATCTGGTTAGAATTCTCTCCTTTCATCAGTAACAGCTGTAGGTACATAGACTACACCACAGCAGCATTTCCCCAAAGGTTATAAAAGCTCAGTGGAGTGTTTCTTGTTTTTGTTTGCAGGAGTTCTGTGTTTTGGGCCCAAAATCATTACTATTTTTCCACCAGTGAAGAGGAAATCGCCACACCCATGTACCAAACTCTACTCCAGCTGTTTACTCTCTGAACTTCTCTCCTCCTCCATTTTGTGGCATGTATTTTAGAGTGGAGTCAGGTACAGTAGCGGCCACTTCCTCTTTGATAACGTCTCAGCAGCTTCTACATATGATGCAGTCCTACAGCACAGTTCTTGCCTTGCTGAACCCTCTACTAAAAGACAAGATGCAGAGTAAGATTCCACAAGAAAGATAAGAGCAGAAACACAGACAAGTCTACTCAAATAACTCAGGGGCACCATCTTGATTTTGATTAATCTCTACAACTTCAAGAGGAGATGGCATATTCTTTTTGCTGTTTTTTGTCCCATAAGGTTAATTCCTGTCTGAGGAGATCAAGAGCTTATCTTTCTGTTACCCACATCTCTGAAATGGCTGGAATAAAAAACTGGACAATGAAATAGTCGGGCCATTTGATCTGTGATGATCTGTGATCAGATGACCATGGGATTGCAGTTAGACTATTCTGTCTCACTGTGCCACTATCCAAATCTGGTGTTTCACATCCCAGATCGAGTAGCTGTAAGCAAGGGAGGAAAAAACATTCAAATCTGCTTCCCTCCTGAATTCTCAGGTTTCACTTGCCAACAAACTGGAGTGTAGATTTATACAAAGAGCTTTTAGAAACAATCCTTGGCAACTAAATATTCATAATGCTAATTATAACATAAGGAAATTATTTGGTTTTGATACTGTGTGTCATCTCTAACAAATGAAACAAACTGAAACTGGATTAATAACATTAATTCTTTTCATATGCTTTCCTAAAATATAGAACCAGGAAGAAAATATAGTTATAAAAATGCTGATATTACATCTGAATTTAGCACAATCTAAGTGATCTTTTTACCCAGTAAATAAATGGTTAATACTTTGCATTTCTTTAAAATGCTAAAAATGGCTGATAGATCTCATTCAGTAGAAATATAAATGTGAAAACTAATAAAAATATAAAAATGCATGCATAATAATAGAAGTATATTGATTTTGAGATAGATGATGGATGGATGGATGTTATAAATTGCCTGGAGTCAATAGCAATAGCAATAGCACTTAGACTTATATACTGCTTTATATTGCTTTTACAGCCCTCTCTAAGCGGTTTACTGAGTCAGCATATTGCCCTCAACAATCTGGGTCCTCATTTTACCCACCTCGGAAGGATGGAAGGCTGAGTCAACCTTG
>JANHFM010003897.1:26210-36539 GCA_032468115.1 Grayia smithii
AAAACCCACAAGATCTGGGGAGTGAAGTGCGAAGATCAGTTTTTCTAATCAAAAATGAAATGCAAGGAACTGGGACTTAAGTAGTTCCAATTGAGTTGATTGTCTCACACTTGTATTTTGCTTGAATTTAGCCCTTTGATTTTCCAGTCAATAGAAGATAGCAATAGCACCAGCACTTAGACTTATATACCGCTTCATAGTGCATTTACAGCCCTCTCTAAGTGGTTCACAGAGTCAGCATATTGCCCCCAACAATCTGGGTCCTCATTTTACCGACATCAGAAGGATGGAAGGCTGAATCAGTCTTGAGTCTGGTGAGATTCGATCTGCCAAACTGCTGACAGCGGGTGATCAGCAGAAGTAGCCTGCAGTACTGCACTCTAAACACTGCGCCACTGCAGCTCAGATATTAGAATGTTCTCTTTAGCTTTTTAATTCCTGGGCAAGTGTCAGTAGGAGCTCAATAAAACAAAGCTCCTCAGATTGGCCTTAACTTTGCTGTGATATTCTGCCAAAGAATAGAACCTTCCAGTTCCATGGCCAAAGGAAGACAATCTAAAGCAGGAGTGTCTAACTTGCGGCCCGCGTGCCAGATGTGTCATGTGCTGGCCACACCCCCCCCATTTTAGCAAAGTGGGAAAGTTGCAATACGTCATGTGACGACAACGTGACAACGTGCGTTTGACACCCCTGGTCTAAGGAGCAAGAGTTGCCTGACTAAATAGAGGGGAAAGGTATTTTCAAAAGTATCTATCTTCTTGGCGATTGTTCTTAATAAAATGTTTTGACACCGGCAAATATAAAACATTATACTATTGTATTCATTATCTATTTGGTAGAAAATGTAATAACCTTTTTAAAGATATTTGACTGATTTTTGTTGTTTCCATTCAGAGCTTCAGTGTGTCCAAGCTGCTTCAAACCAGCAAAAAATAAACAGGTAATTAACTTCAATTTTATACAGTTAGCAATATCTGTGTTCCGAATCTATCTCATGATAGGCACTCTGATGCTTTCTACATATTTTGACTTTGCTGGCTGAAGTTACCTGAGTTCCCATTCAAGAACATCTGGAGAATAGTGGAGTACTTACCATGGCTTTGATTTTTTAAAATATATGTAACAGGCAATTGCTAGTTGCAGGTTCCTTAGCTGCCATAGTATGTTTATTCTTGTCTTTTATCATTATTTGTTGTGCATAGTTTTTAATATTTTTAGCTGCCCAGAATTTGAATAATGGCCAGCCATATGAAATAAATAAGAATATGTATGAATCATGTTAACACTAATATAAAATAGGAGAGCTAGTTTGGTATAGTGGTAAAGACATCAGGCTAGAAATTGGGAGAGCGTGAGTTCTAGTCCCACCCTGGGCATGAAGCCAGCTGGTGACCTTGGGCCAGTCACTTTCTCTTAGTCCTAGGGAGGAGGCAATGACAAAACATTTCTGAAAAACCTTGCCAAAAAAACCTGCAGGGACTTATTTTGGCAGCGTCTGAAAATCAGACACAATTGAATAGAAGGAAATAAAAATAAAAATGAATAAAGTACAGGGAAGCACATACTTCCCAAGTAAGGTTGTCACCCAAAGCAGTCTGAAGTTAGAATTTGTAAAACCTAAGCCTCTACTCAAATGTAAAAGTTTTCTTCCATAATAAAGTACCAAACTTAGAACAAAATAAGGAAACAACAAACAAAAGGAATACTACTAGATAAGCCCTTGAAAAATGGCTTCCTACTTGGCTAAAATAAATCAAATAGAAAGAATAAGGTTTGCAATGTCTGATAACTCGGGTAATATTTTACTTTTCTCTATAGTCAGTCTTCACCAGAATGGCTGTGGTAAAAGCTTTGGATATGATTGATGAAGAAGAGTTTCAGAAGTAAGTAACTCCTGAGTTTATGTTACACAGAGAGACAGAGAAAGAGAGAGAGAGAGAATTTCATAACACAAAGATAGTCAAATGGCATGTTGGCAGACACAGAAAATAGTGCTTTTACCAGCAGTAAGCGTAAGTTTTTTAATAACATGGAAAAAAAGGTTAACCTTGTATTTTTTTATAATAGTGATTTGTGTGATACAGCAGCAGAAAACTTTTGATGTAGTGTGCCTGAAGTGAAGTGTTTGGGAAGGTCTCTCATGTTTGCTTTGCAAACAGAATATGCAATTATGTGCTAATTAGTATTTCGGATTGGTAGATTTGCCACTAGTTAGATAGCTGCATCCAAAGAGTAATCATATGTGGTTCTTCATCAACCTAAAAAACCCCAATCAAGTAGGCTTCCCAGAGCTCTTTCCTTGGCCCAGCACTATTCAATAACTTTATAAAAGTATAAAAGATGTAATTGAAGGAATTATTATTAGACTTGCAGATGATCCCTAGTTGTAAAATTGTAGATATGAAAGATTTGGCAGCAGTGTTGCAAACTTTTTAAATAGTATCTTTATTTCAATATTCAGCCAACATAAAGTTTAAAAAAAAAACAGACGCTATGAGAATAACAACTCTAACTTAAAAAGAGTAGGCTTAAAAATATTGAAGACCATGATGTAAATAAAACCAGAATCTGCTGTGCTATTTAAAAAAAAAAAGAATAAGTCATGGCTATGAAAGCTGTGAATTTGGGCAAAAGGAGTCATAATAGCAGTTTAGGCATGTGTCAAGCATGAATTGCTCAAAGTAACATTGAATATCCAGTGGATTTTGCATGCTCTATGTTGCACTTGGCAATCTTATGCATTTGACGGAGTTGAATCAATAAATAGGGCAGAGGTCTTCAAACTTGCAGCTTTAAGACTTGTGGACTTCAACTCCCAGAATTGAAGTCACAGCTAGCTGGAGAATTCTGGGAATTGAAGTCCACAAGTCTTAAAGCTGCAAGTTTGAAGACCTCTGCAATAGGCCAATGTAAAATTGGCCCTTGTGGCTGAGTGAGTAATGGGAGAATAAAGGTGCTGCAGATATCTTTGTAGAAATGATTAGGAGAGAAGGATGTGCTTGGTGGGGTTGATTTCCTCATCACTGAAAGGCTACAGAAATGCCAAGAAGGAGATCTTCCTTCCTTCCTTCTAAGAAAGATGAAGGAGACATTGCAGTCAGCAATGAAGAACAAAGGACCTGCTGTGTATAGTATTGTGCATCCATTATATGTGACTGAAGAAGCCTACTGGTCTGCTCATGTTCCTTTGATTATGGTAGATGACTCAGATTTTGAGTATTGTATTATCAAGGTTATCAATTACCATAATTTTTTACCTGCTTCTATTTCTGAGATATAATATTACACTATTTAAAATCATTATGAAATATTTCTCTAGTAAATTACCCTTTATATCTCCCCTAATGCAGGAACTATTCATCTCCTCCAAGTTCACCTAAAATTCCTTGCACAGCAGTTGACATTCAATGCAACAATGGTGCCATTTTTGTGGCTGGTGAGAATAAATGTTTTTCCTTTAATAGAGGTTGATAAGGATCACTCCTTTTTAAGATTACTTAAAAAGATTACTTACTTAATAAGAAAAGTCCACTCAGTTGTTATTGGGACAGAAACCTAAATAATTATACGAACAGTTTTGTTCTATGGGGAAGTATGATGGTACAGCCATTGAGAAATGAGTCAGCCATTGAGAAAGTGTTTAAAAAGTGATGCTTTTTTGTCATCCACATTGAAGGAGATTAGCCTTCAATGCAGATTAGCCCATTTCTGATTAAAATGGGCTATTAGAAAGCGGAATTTATATTTGGCAGTTTTTCTTAGGCCAGGATTGTACTCATTTGACAACTAATGTAATTGGAAAAGCATCTTGGAAAATAATTGGATCAGAATAATTGGATGAAATACAAGTATTTATTCATCAAAGTAGGCAGAAACAACCTTAACATGTGATGTGCTGTATATCACAATAGATCAACTAGTTGATAGATACATTTTCAAAGCAAATTTATGTTATGGCCTTCGTTGCTCAAGGCATGAGGAAGAAGTATCTTAAGGAGCAATTCTTGAGGGATCTTCTAATACATGCTTTATGATAGTGACTTCCTTTTCTGTGCATTCAGCTTCTAGTAAAATGCTTTTATTTGTTATACTTCTGCTGAACTAAGAGTTAATAAATATAGCACTTTTTTGTTCTCCTCTCTGTTTCTTTTTGCAACAGGAAGATATAATAAATATTCAAGAACTCTACCTCAGACTCCCTGGATTATAGATGGAGAGAGGAAGATGGAATCATCTGTGGAAGAATTGATCTTGGAACATCTCATGGTTGCCTTCAAAGCAGATAGTAAGTCTGCGCATGCATATGTTTACATTACTTTAAATAAGTTATGCAATATGTATGCACTGATAAAAAAATCAGGAAAATTGTGTAGGCAAGTGACTCAGCATATGTTTAATGTAGAGCAGGGGTGTCAAACTCGATTTCACTGAGGGCCGCATCAGGGTTGTGTTTGACCTCAGAGGGCCAGGGTGGCTGTGGCTAGGGTGGGCATGGCAAGCTCAATGTCACTCATGTCAGGGGTGCCTATGATGCCCCGAGCACTCTGCCAGCAAAAAAAGGGCTCCCAAGCTATGTTTCTGCCTGCAATGGCCTCCTGCAACCCTCTGCCAGCGAAAACAAAACTCGGGAGTCCTGCCTGTGGCCCTCCCGAGCTCCGTTTTTGCTGGCAGAGGCCTCGCGGGCTGGTCCTTTATTGTTTCCAGGGCGGCCCCGCGGGCCAGATCTAAGCACCCTGCGGGCCAGATCTGGCCCCCGGGCCTTGAATTTGACATCCCTGATGTAGAGCTAAACTCTAATTTGTCTTGATCATGTCGAATAGCTTGGCTTACATATGGATTTCCAAATTCAGTCAATGTTTCCTTCTCCTGTTATTAAGGTTTTAATTTTTCATCCTCTGGAAGGGAAGATGTGGATGTGAGAACATTAGGCAACGGTAAGTTCAACCCTTGAAAATATCCGAAATGAGAAAAAAATCAATTGGTGATCTCTTGACAAAAAAAAAAGCCAATTCTGGGAGTTGGAAATGGCTTAGGCCATGGAGCCTATCCCACTGTTCAGTGTAGAAATCTGGACAGCATATCTAAAGAAATTTCATTAGGAGAAAATTTACGACTTAAGTACATTTATGTATAAAAGATCTTCATTCAAACAGTATTTAAAGCTAAAGGTGATGTAATTGAACAACAAACTGAATGTCTGTGGAGATTCTCAGTCAGCCAGGTCGTGGTTGTCCCAAAGGTGCTTTTTTTAAAGAAGCAACTGGACTTCCTTGTTTCAGTAAAGAAGCAGGAAGTCCAGTTGCCTCTTGAAAAAAGCACCTTTGGGACAACAACAAAAACTATGAAAAATTTACTTTGAAATAATTTACTCAAAGTTAACAAATAAACAAAATTTGCCGACCGCATCTTCTGGTCCTGTAGCCACATAATTATCTTTGTCTTATTTGTCCAGAACACATTGTTCCAGAAGTCTTGGTCTTTGCCTAGCAAACTTTAGTCTTGCCCTATTTTTTTTTCTGGAGAACAAAAGCTTTCTCTTGTCACACCTACTACGTAGATTTAATTTGTGCAACTTCTAATGGAAGGCTCATGCACTTTGCCATCGATAGCAGCAAGCACAATAGTACCTGAAGCTCCTGTGAAGTACTACGGTTCTTAAAAATATCTTGTGTTCTGCTGTAGGATTGAATTTACTGGGACAGCCTGGCCTGGGCAGGTAGGTAGTTGTGTGAAATATTTTCCACTTGTAGATGATCTTCTGGACAGTGGAATTATTGATGTCCATTTGGTTGGTAATTAGGCATCTATAATCTTTTTGAAGGCTTCAAGGTGCTCTTTTGATCTAGACATGGTGGTACCATATATTTCACCAGCGAAGAGTAAATTAAACTGAATGTCTAAGGTTTAAGTAAAATTAGTTCCTTCTAGGTTCTCTATAAGGATCTAATCATTTGGACCTCATCTGGTTCACCTGATTTTAATTTTAGGTATTAGAGATATTGATAAACCTAGGCATATATAGTAAGTTTTTTCCTTTGTGAACTTACATCTTGATATATTTTTATATAGTTTGCTGAAAATGGATATTTTTCAGTTGTCTATTTTCTTTTTTCCCCATGTCTAAATCTGAAAAGTTTATAATCTTAATCTGTTTTCTTCCCATCCTTCTTTCTGGATTGCCACCATCATGATTACACCATTGTTCATAGGAAGGCCCTTTGCAGTTGAGCTGGTTAACCCTCGAAAAGTCCAGTTGGCTGCAGTTGAAATGAAGGAGCTTCAACAGGTATAATGTTTGAAGGTTGACCTATAACCATTGTCATGTAGATTGGGATGAAGGGAGTCAATCAGAGATTTTCTTGCAAAATTGTCTATAAAGCTAAATTATATGGGGACTAATATGATCTTCTCCTCTTGGAGGGTATTAAACAATGGCCAGATGAAAAATTGGCCCTGAATTCCATGCAGAAGGGAAGGCTATCGTAGTAATTCTATACATTGTCATCTTAATGATGTACATCCTGTCCTAGCATTTAAATTGTATATACACATTGCTGATTTCATAATTCATATGGCAAGAATTATTTAATGATATTCAGGAATGTATATGGTACTCCTTGTTCAGCTAATTAAGAATATAGTGTTTACCCATTTAAAAAAAAAAAGTTTTTACTATCAGATTTTAATTGCAAAATGATCACATATAATTATTACTTTTTATTTTTAAAAAACACTTTTAGAGGATCAACAGTTCTTCAGACAAAGTCCAAGTTCGTGATTTACAACTTGTCAACAGGTTAGTTGAATTTGTTAGATAAAACAGGATTTTTTTAAAAAAAATCTCAATCTGAGGTTTTTTTTTAGCATATTTCTATGGAAAATGGAATCATCTCATTTTTTTCTGGCACTGGCATAATCTACAAAATTTACTGAAATCAGCAGAAGAGACTCTTTTAAAGTAGCTGATTGATCTGTGAAATGGGAGGGGGGGATATCCTGAGGGACTTCCAGGAAATGGTATATATTCCCTGGGTTAGTACATTTGATACCCATTCCTCAGTGGGGAATATTAACATAGCAGAAATATATTTCTTACCAAACTTTTAATGGTTAAACTGATTTCAGCTGTCCCGATTTTAGTTTTGATTTTACTATTTTGATTAGTTGAGTTTTGTTTTGTACTTGGTAACTGCCTTCCATGGTTATATAAGCATGATTATAAATTTAATAATAATGAGAAAAGAATAACAACAAAACCAGCAACACAAGATCATAAAAAGGTCTATAATGTATTTGGATCACAAGCATGAGTTGGGAATTTTGCTTCTCTTTTTCAGATGATCAGCATATTTTATTGATTTCTTGATCAAGTAACATATCTCAAATAGCCTTATATTACCAATTGCAGATTTTTGGGAATCCTCTGCTACTGCAGATTTTCTACTTTTGACATCAGATATGCTGCAGGATGGAGGAGGAGACATTTTTCCCATCTAGTATCTTCTGCCCATCATAAGTTTGTGGCTTTTCTAATTGTTTGTTTTTCTTTCAGAGAGGCCATTGTACATATGAAAGAAGGGGAAGAAGAGAAGACCAAGTCCTACAGTGCCTTAATATGGACAAAGAAAGTGATCCAAAAGGAAGACATTATGTTCCTAGACTCTATGAAGGTTGCATGTCTGGGGTGGTATTTATCATTTGCTTGCTTGTTTTTAAATCCCATACAAAGATTTTTACAAGCCCCATCTTATTTAGCTTTCATCGAACTCAAGATGAAAATTACCGTACCTTTTTTTAGCGGAAAACCACAGAATTCATGCAATGCCTTTTGAGTATAACATTTTTCAGAAGTGTGACATTGACAATATTGAAGTTACTTTCTGTAAGAAGTTTCTATGCAGATGGATAATGTATACATTATGTTGGGTTATTTAATGAACAAGTTACTCTAGGATGAGAGATGTTATAATCAAGTGTTTAACAGAATTGGCAAGAAAATGTCTTGTTCTATGTACATTGGGTGAGGTATTAAACAAGGTCCAAGCTATCACTGAGCCATAAAAAGCACTGGATATATTCGCTTGTTCCATCCTTTGGACCAGCCATTTTCTATAGAAATACATCTGAAATAAATAAGAATAATATATATCCATCTTTCTATAAGCAACTGTCAGTCATAGAACCATAATGTAGGAAGGCTTGTTAATTCTTGTCGATGGATAAGACCATCAGGAAGAAAAGACTAGCAGGGAATTATGGGAACTGAAATCAACCCATTTGGAGCACATCCGATTGGGGAATGTTGATACCTATTTAGAACGAAGATTAATTGGAACAATGTTTGATGAATGTATTCATTTGCTTTTAATGATTTGGTACTTGATCTACTATGTATCTCTTAAAAATGTTCATGTACCATATTATTTTCCCTCAACCTTCATGGCAGCAGTATTGACAATTAGCATTAATGCACAATAAATAATTGTTAAAATGTAAGGATTGGAAGAGACATTGGGGAACATCTGATCCAACGTTTTGCCCAGTATATGAATCTACCACAGCAGTATTTTATTTTTTATTTATTTTATTTTATTTGAATTTCTGTGCCACCCTTCTCCCGAAGGACTCGGGGCGGCTCACAATAAACCTTGGTTTTGAAACCTTGGCAGCTTTAAGATATATAGACTTTAACTCCCAGAATTCCTTAACCAGCTTGCTGGTTGGGGAGATCTGAGAATTGAAGTCTACACATCTTAAGGTTGTAAGGTTGAAAAACACTGTACTACTGTATGACCAATAGGTTTCTATTCAAAAACTTCCAGCAAAGAGTCCATCACCTCTTGTGGCAATCTGTTCCATTGTTGAACAGCTCTTTTTGCTAGATTTTTTTCCTGATGCCCAACTGAAATCTGATTTGTAATTTATATCCATTCTTTCTGTGCTATCTTCTGGAATGAACAATTTTACCCCATCTCTTATATAGCCCTTCTGATTACCAAGGTTATGTTTTCCCACAGTCCTCTCTTCTCCAAGTTACATATACTCAATCCCTCCAATCATTTTTTGCAAGTTTTTCCTCCCAGGCCCTCCTCTGGACATAATTCTAGTATCTCTTAAAATGTGATGCCCAGATGTAATATTCTAGGTTTGGTCTCCGTACAGAATATTACTATATTTCTGATATCATCTAGATCAGTGTTTCTCAACATTGGGCACTGGAAGATGTGTGGACTTCAACTTCCAGAATTCCCCAGCCAGCTCTGCTCCACACATCTTCCAGTGCCCAAGGTTGAAAAACACTGTTCTAGGCAGCGTTCAAATAATGCCCGTTCAAGGGAGTGGCGTCAAGATTTCCTTGACCAAAAGAAAGGGGGAAAGAAAGCGATATGCTTGGAAGTGCGTCATGAACGGCTGCCACGTAGAAATCCCACGGGATTATAGAAGCCCCCGCACTGGGGAGGGGGAGGGGGAGGGGGAGGCAAGGAAACATAGTTAGATCAAGTCTCCCCCCTTGTTTCCCACTTCTGTTTCGGGCCGTTGGTGCTTTGGCTAAAGATAATGGGAGATTAACGCGAGCCATCCGGAGGACACCAAATTTAGGCAGACCACTTTATTAAATGCTCCCAAGGAGCACTCGTCGCCGTTTTATATTTTGTTTGATTTAGTTTTGAATACCCAGGCAAAGTAGAAACGGGGTAAAAAAAATTCTGACATTTTTTACAGATGTAGGAATCTCTCTCCCTTATTTTCTGGCTGTATGAAATCCGATAAACCGAGAACGAAGGTTTTTTTAAATACGATTTTATTGAAACTTTTATTTAAAAAAGAAGATAACGAATACAAACTAGTATAGAGCAAGGAAGAAAAATAAAAGGGAAAAAAATCGAAGAGAAAGCAAAAAGTGCAAGAAAAGTTTTTTTGAAAAAAAAAGTTCAGAAAAGAAAAACAGAGAAACGACTTCCGATATTCTTTTTTTAAAAAACAGACTATATAATTTGTTTATTTTGATTAGGCTAAGAGAAATTTGCACACTGAAATTTCAAAAAGACCTCAGGCATGCATATGAAGCTTGTTAGAAGTTATTCCGATATTCTAATATCGGCTTCCGATATTCTTCACAGCAGTTCGATATGCAGGAGGAGGGGGAAAAAAATAAAGAGTTTTAAAGCGTTATTAGGGCTCTTAAAAGACGCCCTGTCTCCACGTGCTGCAATTGCTCCAGAACAAGAAAAGCCTCTGGCAAGCTTCCCAATCTTTTGCCCTCCGAAAGTGTTGGTTATTGCGAACCCTCTAGTCCAGGAGTCTCCAACCTTGTCAACTTTAAGACTT